>PITA01008714.1:20165-82621 GCA_004023965.1 Spilogale gracilis
TGCAGCAATGGCCACAATCGCCAAACTGTGGAAAGAGCCAAGGTGCCCATCAACAGATGAATGGATAAAGAAGATGTGGTACATATATACAATGGAGTACTATGCCTCCATCAGAAAGGATGAATATCCAACTTTTGTAGCAACATGGACTGGACTGGAAGAGATTATGCTGAGTGAAATAAGCCAAGAAGAGAAAGTCTAGTATTACATGGTTTCACTTACTTTCGGTGCATGAGGGGTAACCTGGAGGACAGTGGGTGAAGGAAAGTGAAGGGGAACTAGGGTAATCCAGGGAAATAAACGAAACAATAGAGACTTTGTACACAGAAACAAACTGAGGGACTTGGAGGGAGGAGGATCGAGGGATGGGAGAGCCTGGTGGTGGGTACTGGGGACACCTAAAGCATGGAGCACTGGGTGTGGGGAATGGGGAATGAATCTTGGAACACTGGACAAAAAATTTTAGTAACAATTAAAAAAAAGAGAAGGCAAATAATTGTGATATTCGTGAATCATAAATGCAAAGAATATGTCTTAAGGTGAGCTGTGGGGAAGATATCCCTATGTACAGAGGGAGGACAACCAGAATAACGTTAGACCTGTCCAGAGTAACGTGGCAAGCCAGAAAGGGCTGGCAAGATGTATTCGGGAAATTAAATGAAAAAAAAAATGCAACCAAGGATAATGTACCTAGCAAGGTTGACATTCAAAATGGAAGGAGAGATTAAAAACTTCCAGGACAGGCAAGGTCTAAAAGATTATGTGATCACCAAACCATCACTACAAGAAATATTAAGGGGGGTTCTATAAAAGAGGAGTGAATCCAAGGGTGACACAGAAAAGAAATTTCCAGAGGCAACCTATAGGAAAAAAAAGTCACAGGCAACATGATGTCAATCAAAAGATACCTATCAATAACTACTCTCAATGTGAATGGCCTAAATGTTCCAATAAAATTGCACAGGGTTGCAGACTGGATAAAACATCAGGTCCCATCCATATGCTGTGTACAAGAGACACATTTTGAATATAAAGACGCTTCCAGACTGAAAGTGCAGGGATGAAGGGCCATATTTCATGCCAATGGACCTCAAAAGAAAGCTGGGGTAGAGATTCTCATATCAGACAAATTAGATTTTAATCTGAAGACTGTAGCAGAGATACAAAAGGACACTACATCATTCTAAAAGGGTCTATACACCAAGAAGATCTAACAATTGTAAATATTTATGCCCCCAACATGGGAGTAGCCAACTACATAAGCCAACTGTTAAGCAAAATAAAGAGTAATATCAATACAAATGCATTAATTGTAGATCTTAGCACAACACTCTCAGCAATGGACAGATCATCTAAACAGAAAATCAACAAAGAAACAAAAGCTTTGAATGACACATTGGATGAGATGGATCTCATAGATATATTCAGAACATTCCACCTTTTAAGAGACGTGGTCTATTCTGGAGAATATGTTCTTTTAAATGATAATGAAATATGTTCTTTTAAAAGAACATTTCTCTTTTAAGAGCAGTATACTCATTCTTCTTGAGCACACATGAAACTTTCTCCAGAATATACCACATACTAGGTCACAAATCAGGCTCAACCAAATCCAGAAGATTGAGATTATTCCCTGCATATTCTCTGACCACAATGCCTTGAAACAGGAACTCAACCACAAGAAAAAGATCAGAAGGAATTCAAACACATGAAAGCTAAAGACTATCCTGCTCAAGAATTCTTGGATCAACCAAGAAATCAAGGAAGAACTTCAACATTTCATGGAAACCAATGAGAAATGGTTTGGAATTTGAGAATTGGAAACCTATAAACTTCCAAGACTAAAACAGGAAGAAATTTACAATCTGAATAGATTAATATCTAGTAACGAGATTGAAGCAGTGATCAAAAACCTCCCCAAAAACAAGAGCCCAGGACATGACAGATTCCCTGGGGAATTCTACCAAAAATTCAAACGAGAAATAATCCTATTCTCCTGAAGATGTTTCAAAAAATAAAAACGGAAGGAAAACTTCCAGACTCTTTCTATGAAGCCAGCATTAGTTTTATCCCCAAAGGAGACAAAAACCTCATCAAAAGGAGAATTTCAGACCAATACCCCTCCTGATCAATATGGATGCCAAAATTCTTAACAAGATCCTAGATAATAGGTTGCAACAGTACATTAAAAAGATTATCCACCACCACCAGGTGGAATTTATCCCTGGGATGCAAGGGTGATTCAACATTCACTAATCAATCGATGTGATAGAATAAATCAATAGGAGAAGAGAGAGGAAACACATGGTCCTCTCAATTGATGCAGAAAAAGCATTTGACAAAATAGAGCACCCATTCCTGATTAAAACTCTTCAAAGTATAGAGATGGAGGAAACATTCCTCAACCTCATAAAATCTACCTACAAAAAAACCACAGCAAAATCATTCTCAATGGGGATAAACTGACAGTCTTCCCACTGAGATCAGCAACAAGACGAGGATGTACACTCTCACCACTATTGTTCAACATAGTGTTAGAAGTCCTAGCAACAGCAATCAGACAACAAAAATAAATAAAAGGTATTCAAATTGGCAAAGAAGTCAAACTCTCTCTCTTCACAGATGACATGATACTCTATATGGAAAACCCAAAAGACTCCACCACTGAACTACTAGAACTCATACAACAATTCAGTAATGTGGCAGGATACAAAATCAATGCACAGATATCAGTTGTGTTCTTATACACTAACAATGAAAATATAGAACGGGAAATCAGAGAATCGATTCTTATAGTATAGCATGAAAAACCATGAGATACATAGGAATAAACCTAGCCAAAGAAGGTAAGGATCTGTACTCGCGATCTACAGAACACTCATGAAAGAAATTGAAGAAGACACAAAAAGATGGATGAGCATTCCATGCTCATGTATTGGAAAAATAAATATTGTTAAAATGTCTATACTATAGTGAAATAAGCCAAGTAGAGAAAGTCAAGTATCACATGGTTTCACTTACTTGTGATGCATATGGGGTAATATAGAGGAGAGTAGGAGAAGGAAAGGAAATGGGAAGTTGGGAAATACAGGGAAATAAATAAAATGTGAGAGACTTTGGACTCAGAAAAAAACTGAGGGTCTTGGAGGGAAGGGGGGTGAGGGATGGGAGAGCCTGGTGGTGGGTACTGAGGGCACATATTGCATGGAGCACTGGGTGTGGGGCATAAACAATGAATCTTAGAACACTGAAAAAATAAAATTAAATTTAAAAAATTTTAAAAGCCAAAAAAAAAATGTCTATACTACCCATAGCAATCTATACTTTTAATGCCATCTTGATCAAAATTCCACCAAGAGTTTTCAAATCGCTGGAACAAACAATCCTAAAATTTATATGGAACACGAAAAGATCCCAAATTGTTAAGGAAATGTTGAAAAAGAAAAACAAAGCTGGGGTCATCACGTTGTCTGATTTCAAGCTTTATTACAAAGCTGTGATCACCAAGACAGCATGATACTGGCACAAAAACAGACATCTAGACCAACAGAACAGAGTAGAGTCCAGATATGGACCCACAACTCTATGGTCAAATAATCTTCGACAAAGCAGGGAAAAATATCCACTGGAGAAAAGACAGTCTCTTCAATAATTGGTGTTTTGAAAATTGGACAGCTATGTATAGAATAATGAAAGTAGACCATTCTCTTACACCACACACAAAGATAAACTCGAAATGCATGAAAGACCTCAACATGAGACAGAAATGTATCAAAATCCTAGAGGAGAACATAGGCAGTAACCTCTTTGACATTAGCCACAGCAACTTCTTTCAAGACACGACTCCAAAGGCAAAGGAAACAAAAGCAAAAAGAAACTTTTGGGACTTCACCAAGATTAAAAGCTACTGCCCAGCAAGGGAAACAGTCAACAAAACAAAGAGGCAACCCACGGAATGGGAGAGGATATTTGCAAATGACATTACAGACAAATCGCTGATATCCAAGACCTATAAATAACTTCTCAAACTCAACAGCCAAAAAGAAGATGAATGCATCAAAAAATGGGGAGGAGACATGAAGAGGCACTTCTCCATAGAAGACATACAAATGGCTAACAGACACATGAAAAAAAGGTTCATCGTCACTAGCTATCAGGGAAATTCAAATCAAAACCACATTGATATACCACCTTACCTCAGTCAGAATGGCCAAAATTAATAGGACAAGAAACAAGTGTTGGACAGGATGTGGAAGAAAGGGAAACCTCTTATGCTGTTGGAGAGAATGCAACTTGGTGCAGCCCCTTTGGAAAACAGTGTAGAGATTTCTTAAAAAGCTAAAAATAGAGCTACCATATGACCTTCCAATTTCACTACTGGGAATTTACCCCAAAGATACAGATGTAGTGGAGAAAAAGGCCCTATGTACCCCAATATTCATTGTAGCAATGGCCACAATCGCCAAACTGTGGAAAGAGCCAAGGTGCCCTTCAACAGATGAATGGATAATGAAGATATGGTCCATATATACAATAAATATTACACCTCCATCAGAAAGGACAGATAGCCAACTTTTGTAGCAACATGGACTGGATTGGAGGAGATTTTGCTCAGTTAAATGAGCCAAGCAGAGAAAGTCATGTATCATATAGGTTCACTTAATTGTGGAGCATAAGGAGTAATACGTAGGACAGTAGGAGAAGGAAAGGAAATGGGAAGTGGGGTAAATTGGGAAGGTAGATGATTCATGAAAGACTTTCAACTCAGAAACAAACTGAGGGTCTTAGAGGTGGGTGATGGGTGAGCCTGGTGGTGAGTATTGACGACATGTATTTCTGGGAGGATTGGGTGTGGGGAATAAATAATGAATCCTGGAACACTGAAAAAATAAAATAAAATAAAAGATATAGAAACAATTATTAGAAATTATTATCAACAAGTACATGCCAATAAATTAGGCAACATGAAGTAAATGAATGTATCTGGAGACCTATAAACTACCAAGACAGAAATAGAAAGAAATTGAGAATGTGAATAGACAACCAGTAATGAAATTGAAGCAGTGATCAAAAACCTCCCAAAAATTAGTCCACAGTCAGAAGCCATTCCAGGGGAATTCTACCAACTATTTAAAGAATAAATAGTACTTATTCTACTGATCTTGTTTCAAGACAGAAATGGAAGGAAAATTTCCAAACTCATTCTACTAAACCAGCATCACCTAGATCCCTAAACCAGGCAAAGACCCCACCAAAAAGGAGAATTTCAGACCAATATCCCTGATGAATATGGATGCCAAAATTCTCAACACGATCTTAGCTAATAGGATCCAAGAGTACATTAAAAAGATTATCCATCATGACCGGGTGGCATTTATCCCTGGGATGCAATGGTAGTTCAACATCTGCAAATCAACCAATGTCATAGAACACATTAATAAGAGAAGAGTCAAAAATCATACGATCCTCTCAGTTGATGCAGAAAAACCAGTGGACACGATACAACATCCTTTCCCAATTAAAACTATTCAAAAAGATGGGTAGATGGGGCGCCTGGGTGGCTCAGTTGGTTAAGCAACTGCCTTCGGCTCAGGTCATGATCCCGGAGACCCGGGATCGAGTCCCACATTGGGCTTCCTGCTCGGCGGGAAGCCTGCTTCTCCCTCTCTTACTCCCCCTGCTTGTGTTTCCTCTCTGGCTGTGTTTCTCTCTGTCAAATAAAGAAAATCTTAAAAAAAAAAAAAGATGGGTAGAGAGAACATTCCTCAAATTCATAAAACCTATCTATGAAGAGCCCACAGCAAATATCATTCTTAATAGAGAAAAAATGAGAGCTTTTTCCTTAAGGTCAGAAACACAACAAGGATGCCCACTCTCATCACTATTGTTGAACACAGTACTAGCAGTCCTAGGCTCCGGAATCAGACAACAAAAGTAAATAAAAGATATTCAAATTATCAAAGAAGAAGTCAAACTCTCATCACAGATGACATGATACTTTATGTGGAAAACCCTAAAGACTCCACCCCCAAATTACTAGAACTTATACATCAATTCAGCAATGTGGCAGGGCATAACATCTATGTACAGAAATCAGTTGTTTTCTTTTGCACACATAATGTGGCTGTAGAAAGCAAAATTAGAGAATCTAGTCCTTTTTCAATAGCACAAAAACCCATAAGACACCTTGGAATAAACCTAACCAAAGAAGTAAAGATTTATACTCTAGGAACTACAGAACACTCATGAAAGAAATCAAAGAAGGCACAAAAATGATGGAAAAAACATTCATGGATCAGAAGAATAAACATTGTTAAAAGGTCTGTGCTGCTCAGAGAGATCTATACTTTCAAAACCATCCTGATCAAATTACCATGGCATTTTTCAAGGTGCTGGAACCAATAATCTTAAAATATGTATGGAACCAGTAAAGACAACAAATCACCAAGGAAATGTTGAGAAAGAAAAACAAATATGGGGGCATCATGTTGCTAATTTCAAGCTTTATTACAAAGCTGTGATCATTAAGACAGCATGGTGCTGGCACAAAAACACACAGAGATCAGTTGAACAGAATAGAGAACCCAGATATGGACCCTCAACTCTATGGTCAACTAATCTTTGGCAAAGCAAGAAAAAATATCCAGTGGATAAAAGACAGTCTCTTCAATAAATGGTGCTGGGAAAACTGGACAGAATTAAATTATACAGAATAATGAACCTCAGCCATTCACTTACACCATACACAAAGAAAAACTACGTGGATGAAAGACCCTAATGTGAGAAAGGAATCCATCAAAATCCTAGAAGACAACACAGGCAGTAACTTCTTTGACACCGGCCACAGTAACTTCTTTCAAGACATGTCTCCAAAGGCAAAGGAAACAAAACCAAAAATGAACTTTTGGTACCTCATCAAGACAAAAAGCTATGCACTACAACAACAACAACAAAAAAAACAGTCAACAGAACAAAGATGCAACCAATGGAATGGGAGAAGATATTTGCAAATGACACTACAGACAAAAGTCTGATGTATAAGATCTATAATGAACTTCTCAAACTCAACACTGAAAAAACAAATAATCAAGTCAAGAAATGGGCAGAAGACATGGAAAGACACTTCTCCAAAGAAGATATACAAATGGCTAACACACACAGGAAAAAATATTCAACATCTTTAGCCATTAGAGAAAATCAAATCAAAACCATGTTGAGATGCCACTTTACACCAGTTAGAATGGTAAAAATTGACAAGGCAGGAAAAAACAAATGTTGGAGTGGATGTGGTGAAAGGTGAATCCTCTTACACTGTTGGTGGGAATGTAAGTTGGTACAGCTACTTTGGGAAAAAAGTATGAAGATTCCTCAAAAAATTAAAAATATAGTTACTCTATGACCCACCACTTGTATTCCTAGGTATTTACATCAAAGATACAGATGTAGTGAAAAGAAAGGTCACATGTATCCCAATGTTCACAGCAGGAATGTCCACAATAGCCAACTGTGCAAAGAGCCAAGATGACCTTCAACAGATGAATGGATAAAGAAAATGTGGTTTATATATACCATGGATATTACTCAGCCATCAGAAAGGATGAATACCCATCATTTGTATCAACATGGATGAAACTGGAGGGAACTATGCTAAGTGAAATAAGTCAAGCTGAGATATGCAATTATCACATAGTTTCACTTATATGTAAAACATAAGGAATAGCATGGAAACATTAGGAGGTGGAAGGGAAAAATGAAGGAGGAAGGTCAGAGGGGGAGATGAACCATGACAGACAATGGACTCTGTGAAACAAACTAAGGGTTTCAGAGGGGAGAGGCCTGGGGGAATAGGTTAGCTTGTTGATTGGTATTAAAGAGATCATGTACTATAATGAACACTGGGCATTATAAAAAAGCAGTAAATCATGGAAACTTACATCAAAAATTAATGTAGCACTGTATGGTGAATAACAGAACTAAAGTAAATAAATATAAATAAATAATAAATAAATAAATAAATAAATAAATAAATAAATAAAGTTGTGATTATCAAGACATCTTTTACTGGCACTAAAACAGCCATGTAGATCAATGGAACACAAAAGAGAATGCATAAATTGACCCTCAAGTATATGTTCAACTATTCTTTGAGAAAGCAGAAAAGAATACCCATCAATATGGATGGAACCAGAGGGGATTGTGCCACATGAAATATGTCAAGCAGTAAAAGACAATTATCATATGGTTTCACTCATATGTGTATTATAAGAAATAGTGCAGGGGACCATAAGAGAAAGAAGAGAAAAAGGAATGGGAAGAAATCAGAGGGGGAGAAAAATCATGAAAGACTCTTGACTCTGGGAAACAAACTGATGATGGGCATTAAGGAGGGCATGTGGTGTGATGAGCACTGAGTGTTATACGCAATTGATGAATTATTGAACACTACACCTGAAAGTAATGATATAGTATATGTTGTCTAATTTTTTTGTTACTTAAATTTTTTTCCAGTGTGTTGTCTAATTTTAAATTAAAAAATATAAATAAAAATGAAAATATAGAAAAACAAAAACCTGGAGCTGAAAAATATAATGAAAATAAAAATTTATGACAGGAGTTTAACAACATACTTGAGGATGGAGAGAAATGAATCAAATACAGCTTGGAGACAGTTCAAATGACACAGACAGCAGAAGGAAAAAAGAGCATAAAGAAAAAATAAGAAAATGAACAGAATCAAAGAGCCATATAAGGCATACCAAGTGGGCAAAAACATTCATTATGGAAGTCCCAGTGAATAACGAGAGCAAATGGCAGAAACAACACTTTAAAAAATAATGGCTGAACACTCTCTAAACTTGGTTAAAGATATGGAACTACAAATCCAAGAACCTCACTGCTGCAAGTAAGATAAATTAAGAGGCCCACACAAGGACACATTTTATAATCAAACTGTTGAAAGTAAAGACAAAAAGAAACATTGAAAGTGAGAGAGGAGCTATTTGCAAGGAAACTTCTACAAGACAAATAGTATATTTCCCAAAGGAGGAATTAAGATCAAGGAGTAGGGGTACCCTAACTTGCTTCATCACTTGAACACAGCTAGATAAACATCAATGTATTCTGAACAGCCAAGAAATTGCTCTTAGGATTGATACAACAAACTGCATATATACAGGTAGGAAAATTGCCATATTGTGGAAAGTAGAGCTGTGCGTTGTAGATTTGGGGAATATGGAGGACAGTAGGAGAAGGAAAGGAAATGGGAAGTGGGGCAAATCGGGGAGGGAGATGAAATATGAGAGACTTTGGACTCAGAAACAAACTGAGGGTCTTGGAGGGGAGAGGGTAGGGGAATGGGTGAGCCTGATGGTGGGTATTGAGTGCACATATTGCATGGAGCACTTGGTGTGGGGCATAAACAATGAATCTTGGAACACTGAAAAAAATAAAATAAAAAATAAAAGAATTGTGGATGCTAGGTAGGGGAGGGAGCCTTGATCACAGAGAGAGAAGTGAGAGAGAAAGAGTGTTAGCAGCATGCAGGAGATTGCAATAGAAAACTCTTCCCAAAAACAACTTACTGGGACAAGGAGAGGGGCTGACTTCTACAAGATTTTATAAACAATGGAGCTCAAGGTCCACACTATCACTAGGGTCATGTCTGGCAGTCTTAGTAGTGTCTTTATGGTGAAGGAGGACAGAGGCCCAGGAGTGGGCAGCATGGTCTGAAGATCCCCTGGTCGCAGTTCCCCTTCTTGGAATGTATTTGGGAGTGCCACTCCAGCAACAAAGAGCTGGCAGGCATCAATATGCTACCCTATTCATTAGCACAGGAACAGAGACAACTGCAATGGCAGCAAATCAAAGTGCCAGCCTTTGGTGTACTTTACCATAAACCATTTTGTGGTCTTGCAACTGCTTTTCTTGGGGAAAAAAATGGCAGTGGCCACAATATGTTGACACCTCCCCCCTACAGAATGAGTGTGGGTTTGCAGAGAACAGTCCCTAAAATTTGCAATTCTGAAATACAGCCATGCACCCAAGATAAAACACAGGAGTACTGTGTTGTGTGGAAGGAAGATTGCTCAGACACAGGGTGAGGGCAGGAATCTGATGGAAGCCAGGACACAAGATAAAAGATTCTTTATTCTTCTGTGATGCTTTCCTGAAGAGTGGCAGGAGGGAATTCCCTACTCCAGAGATGAGACAGCGGGACAATGCCATTTTCCTATTAGCACTGATGGACTTCAGTGAGCAACACAGCAACCCCCTGTGGTGACTAGAACTGCTTACACCAACCCTCTACCACCATGCCCTGCAGGTGCATCTCTACTAGGGCAGGTCCACTTCACAATCAGTGCACCGGTCCCCTCCCACAAAGGACCATCACAAATCCCTCACACACATTAGCTCTACTAGTCATAGAGTACTGCAAAGCTTTAGCACTAGGATAAGTAGGGTCTAGATTCTTTTAAGAAGCAGACAAAAATACACCTGGTAAAATTTGCCACAAAGTGAAGAAGGTACAAACACCTCCCACTGGCAGGCAAAATACTGACCTGAGGGAAGGAACAGCCAAAACACAACAACAGAGTGCACACTCTGAAGCACCTTCTAAAGCACCAGGCCCAGGGAAGTAAGTGTAGGAACTCTTCTTAATATACCCATTACTTGAATAGAAATACAACAGGATTTCCTTACATTCACACACACACACACACACACACACACACACACACACACACCAAAACAAAAAACAAAGACCAAGACAAAATGGCAAGTGAAGAAATTCACCCCAAAAGAAAGAACAGGAAGAAGTCAGGGATTTAATCAACATAGAATTTTAAAGAACAATCATAAGGATACTAGCTTGGCTTGAGGAAAGCATAGAAGACACTAAAAAATCACATACTGCAGAGATAAAAGAAATAAAATCTAGTCATCTAATCAGGATGAAATACAAAATGCCATAAGTGAGATGCAAAACAGATTGGATGCAATGAGAGCAAAGATTGACTACAGGAATGAATCAGTGAAATGGAAAATAAAATTATGGAAAATAATGCAATTGAAAAGGAAAAAGAAAGAAAAGTATTGGATCACAAATGTAGACTTAGGGAGCTAGGCATAATAACATTCTTATCATAGGAATACACATTCATTTCTAGGGCACATGGAATATTCTCCAGAATGGGTCACATACTGTTACAAATCAGCCTCCAACAAGTACAAAAAGATTCAAATCAGGTTGACAGAATGTGGTGCTGTGTTCCCACAAGAAGAAAACCTCTCAAACCACAGACTGGAGAGCTTAGGGAACTGAGCAGAGCAGGGTTTTTTGGCAAACAGTGAGTGTAGCTCAAATTCTGAGCTTTGGGAAATGTGCAACTTTTGTGGGAGAGTTGCTGTAGCATGCAATTCTGGAGAAAAGGATGTCTCTAGCCCAGGAGCATGCACAAAGTGTTGTAGGGATCTCTAGGGTCACACTAGGAGAGATTGTTCCCCTTCCTGGAGTACATTTGGAAGAGGGTATATATATATTCTCCAAGCACAAGAGACTCTGAAGGGGCCAGCAAACAGCCAAATTGGCAAGTCATCAGCAGTGAACAGAAGAACCTGGATAATCTGGTTGCTGCTTTTCATGTTGCCAAAGGGTCTGCGCATGGCTCAGGCAGGGGACTGTTTTTCTGGGACAATGAGCACTAGTAAGATTTCAGCAAGCCTATAACCTGGAGGAGGGAGAAAATCTGAGGGGTGCTTAATACTTAAGATCTGGAGTTTTGAGTCCCAGTTAAAGCAGAGATAAGCACAGGAGAGCTAGTCCCAGGGCACACTGACAGCCCTTGCTTTTTTGTGAAAGCTTTCTGAGTAGCTGGGAGTGTAAGATCCCCTGTTGGGATATGAGAAAGTGGGATGTCAACATTTTACCCCCTCTACAAACACAGTCTGATTTCAGACAGCAACACAGTGGCCCTCAATGGAAGTAGAAACTGCTTACATCAAATCCCACGCCCTTTGTTTGGCAAGTTTTTTGTTGTTATTGTATGTTTTTTGTTTTGTTTTGTTTTTATTTTTGTTTACAACAAGGACAGAATTGACTGTGAGCCAGCACAGCAGGTCTCTCCCTCAGAAGAGCAACACAGGCAACATGCCCCATGCACCAGATCTACTGATCATACAGTACCTCACAGCATCCACTTCAGGTCTGATGGAAATAAGACCAGCTATATTTGTTTTTTATTAGTCTCTTTCTTATTTTTTTCCCTTTTGGAATCAGAATTATAGCTTTTGTTAGTTTTTTTTTTCTCATTTTCTTTTCTTTGATTGGGGTTTCTTTTTTTTCTCTTTCTTTTTTCTTTCTCTTCTCTTTTACTTTGGAAGCAGGCATTTTTTTACTGTCTGTGTTTTTTCATCCCTGTCGGGGACAGTGCTTGATCCACCCCTCCCACCATGCCCAAGCCACCGGAAAACTTTGGTGGAGGTACCTGTGAATGTGAGTGAAAGCCCCTCTGGAAAGCCATGTACCCTGTGGGTCAGGGCAATATGTCCCTTGTATGCTTATTCAAGACATATAGTTCCATTCAATTCTTCTCCCAGTAATCATATCTCTGTATCTCTTATCTGTATTTCTTGATCCCCATGCCTCAATGGTCTCAACTTCTGTGAGTTTAAGCAATCACTCTGTACCCTGCAGTAACAATACTAATCCTGTCTCTAGGGCGGATGCAAAAGCAGTTAAAGGTTTAACTGCACCACCCAACTTCCTCACTTTTAAATAATAAAAGACTGGGGCCCCTGTCAGTCCAGAGAGACAAAGGCAGAGGGCCTGCGAGGAGGCAGCAAGAGAGAGACTGAAGGCAGAGCAGCAAGAGAGCCTGCAGAGAGAGACTGAGAGACAAAGGCAGAGAGCCTGTGAGGAAGCAGCAAGAGAGCCTGCAAAGAGAGACAGAAACAGAGAAGCAAAGGAAGCAACAGAAAGAGAAGCAGACAGAGAGTAGAGAGACAGAAGAGGAGAGAGAAGTAGAGCAAGAGGGCCAAAGCCAGAGCTAGAGAGCTAGAGCTAGAAAGCCAAAGCTAGAAAGTGAGAGCATGAGCCTGAGCCTGCTTCATAGGTCTCTCCTGACTGACTTCGGGTTTGTCAGCTTGCATTAGATTTTCGTGTTCATGTCATTATTTCGCCCGCGGTTCGGGACCCACAACTCCGCTGAGGCTGGCTTCCTCCGGCGGCGACATCACATCCCTTTTTATTTTCTCTTAATTTTTCTTTTTTTCTTCCCTCTCTCTCTTTTTCTTTATATCTTTCAGCTTTTTACAGCTTTTTTTTCAACAAACAAATAAAAGCACATCTAAATAAAAGTCCAAACAATCCCCCCTGCAAGCAAGGAGGAACTCTGCAGAGGATTGGCAAGTAGAAACAACAGCCAAACTAAACAGCAGAATGTACACAGTGTACAACAGAAAACAATTCCAGAAGTGCCAGGCCCTGGGTGTCTTTTTAATATAACATTATTTTGAGGTGCAGGAAACATAATAAGCTTTCATAACATTCAAAGGCTAGAAATTTAACCAAAATGACGAGATGAAGGAATTCTCTCTAAAACAAAGTTCAGGAAGATATCATAACCAAGGACTTGCTCCAAGCAGATATAAGCAATATAAGTGAACAAGAACTTATAACAGTTATGAGATTACTAACTGGACTTGAAAAAAGCATAGAAGACACCAGAGAAACACTTCATGGAAAGATCAAAGACCTCAAAACTAGCCAGGCTGAAATTCAAAATGTTATAAATGAGAGGCAAAACAGACTGGAAATAATCACTGCAAGGATTAAAAAGGCAGGGTAGAATTGGTCATAAAGAAGATAAAAATATGGAAAATAATGAAGGTGAAACGAAGAGAGAAAGAAAACTATTAGATCAGGAATGTAGAGTTAGTGAACTCAGTGATTACATAAAGTGAAATAATATCCACATCTTCTGGAGACTCAACATAACAGGAGTAGAAAAAAGGGGCATAAAGTTTATGTGAATAAATTAGAGCTGAGAACCTCCACAACCTAGGGAAAAAACAGGCATTCAAGGCCAAGAGGCACAGAGAAGTCCCCTCAAAATCAACAAAAACAGACCAACACCATGATGTATTACAACGAAATTTGTAAAATACAAAGTTAAGAGAAAATTCTGAAACCAGCTTGGGAGAAAAAATCCTTAACCTACAAGGGTGGATACACCTTGTAAGGCTGGCAGCAGAACTGTCTACAAAGACCTGGCAGCACAAATAGGACCAGCATGATATATTCTACATGCAAAATGGGGAAATATGCATCCAAGGATACTTCATCGAGCAAGGCTGTCATTCAGAATAGAAGAGATAAACAGTTTCCAAGACAAACAGAAACTAAAGGACTTGGTGAACCCTAATTCAGTCCTGCAAGAAATATTAAAGGGGACCCTTTGAGTGGAAAGAGAGATGAAAAGTTACAAAGACTAGAGAGGAAGAGAGACATTCTACAGGACCAGAGATGTTACAGTTAATGCAAAGGCATTAAATTCAAACCTTTCAATAAATACTTTGAATGTTAATGAACTAAATTCTCCAATCAAAGGACATAAAGTACCAGAATGGATAGAAAAAAAAAAAAACAAGACACTTCCAAATTGAATGTGAGGGGGTGGAGAACAGTTTATATGCTAAGGGACATCAAGAGAAATCTGGAGTAGCCATCATTATATCAGACAAACTACATTTTAAAATGAAGAATGTAATAAGAGATGAATAAGGACACTATCAAAATAAGTGGTCTATCCAACAAAAGGATATAACAATTAAATATTTGTGCTCCCAAATTGGGAGCACCCAAATATATAAATCAATTGATAACAAACTTAAAGAAACTCATTAAAAATAAGAGGATAATGGAAGGGAACTTCAACACCCTACTCACAGCAATGGACAGATGACCTAAATAGAAAATCAACAAGGAAAAAGGGCATTGAATAACACACTGGACCAGATGGACTTCACAGATATATTTGGAGTATTTACTCTAAAGCAGCAGAATATACATTCTTTTCAAGTGCACATGGAATATTCTCTACAATAGATCACATACTGGGTCACAAATCAGGACTCAACCAGTCCAAAAACTTGAGATCATACCATAATGTATTTTCAGACCACAATGCTATAAAACTTGAAGTAAAACAAGAAAAAAAATTGAAGAACTACAAATACATGGAGGTTAAAGAACATCCCACTAAAGAATGAATGGATCAACCAGGATATTAGAGAAGAATTAAAAATATATATGGAAGCAAATGAAAATAAACAGGACAGTTCAAATCCTATGGGATAAAGCAAAGGCAGTCCTAAGAAGTATATAGCAATTCAGGCCTTTCCAAGAAACAAGAGAGGACTGAAGCACACAACCTAAATGTACACCTTAAAGAGCTAGAAAAAGAAGAGCAAATAACGTCTAAGTCCAACAGGAGAAGAGAAATAATAAAGTATAGGGCAAAAATCAATGATATAGAAATCAAAAAACAGTTGAGCAGATCAACAAAATTAAGAATTAGTTTATTGAAAGAATTAAGAAGATAGAAAAACAGCCTGATTTATTGAAAAGAAAAAAGGACCAAATTAAATAAAATAATGAGTGAAAGATCATAACAACTGCTGCAGAAACACAATTAAAAGAGCAATTACCTGCACACAATTTAGGCAATCTGCAAGAAATGGATAAATTCTGGAAACATATAAAATGTCAAAACTGAAACAGGAATAAATAGAAAACATGAACAGACCCATAACCAGAAAATAAACTGAAAAAGTGGGGAGGGGGCCAAGATGGGGGAAGAGTGGGGGACTCTATTTCAACCAGTCCCCTAAACAGACCACTCTGAACACTCATGAAATAAGCCTGAGATGTAAGAAGATACATCAGGATATGTACCAACAGGATATCTCCGGTGGACAGTTTTGAGGTATAAAGAGAGGAGCCATGATTCTGTGGGCAGATATTGGGAGATAAATGGAAGGGGGAGGGAGCTGCCATAAGTGCTAATGACAAGAACGTGAAATAACACAGGAGCACAAAAGCATCCCATGCTGGGGACCTGGCACAGACTCACAGCAGGGAAAGGACTATAGGGCACCCACCCAGACAGAAACCTGGAGCTGCAGAGGCATGCTTGTGAAGTGGAAGTGGTTGGTGGTTTTAAAAGCACAAAGAGCAGAGAAGTCCCAGAAGCTGGAAACGAGGACTAGGAGGGCTACTGGGTATCACGCAAGCCAGGCAGCTGCGGTTTTTTGCAGCATAGACAAAAACGGAGTCAGTGTGGCCTAGAGGGCTTTCTGGAGGACAGACTGTGATATCTCTGTTCTGATACAAAGGATTGGATATGTTTTTTTCTGCTCTGACTTGGAAGAGATGCAGAAAGCCACCAAGGAAAGCCACCAGAGAACAAAAGCTCCCCTAATCAGTTTTCACTGAGCCCATACTCTCAAACATGGGGCAAGGAAACTCTGCACAGAGTTGTCTGAGTAACAGTGTGTCAGGTACCTCCCCCTCAGAAGACAAGCTGAAAGACCAAGAGGCTGACAACACTAAGGTCCCTATAAAACAGGTTCATCTAGCTTGGGTTCTGGTCAATCATTTGGATTCTGTACATTCCCTCAACCACCTCTCTCCAGAATGACTAGGGGGAGGAACACCCAACAGAAGAAAAATTTAGAGACTCTGACATATACCACTGAACTAATGGATATGGACATAAGCAAGATGTTGGAAATAGATTTCAAGGTAACAGTTATGCAAAAAATATCTAAATTGGAGGAAACCATAAGTGGCAACAAAGATTCTCTAAGGGCGGAAGTGAGAGCTGATGACAAAACTTAAAAATGCTATCAGTGATATCCAATCTAATCTAGATATTCTAACAATGAGGATAAATTAGGAAGAATAAAGAATTTGTGATTTAGAAGACAAACTGATAGGAAAAAAAAAGATCAGGAGGAGCCCTAGAAAAAATAGCTTAGAATCCATGAAAACAGAAATGTTCCAATGTCATAATTATTGGGATCCCTGAGGGGATGGAGACAGAGAGAGTACTAGAAGATATAGTTGAGCAAACTAGAGCTGAGAATATCCCTAATCTAGAAAATGAAACAAGTATTCTTGTCCTAGAGGCAGAGAGAACACTCCCCAAGATCAAGGAGAACAGAAAAACCCCAGGCATATAATGGTGAAACTGGTGAATCTTAAAACCAGGGAAAACATCTTAAGGGCAGTTAGTTGGAAGAGATTCCTTACATAGATACAATTTTGTTATGACAATAAAATCATGTCCTTCAATAATTGTTCTCAACATGAATGGTTTAAATGCACACATAAAATAAAACACAGCTACAGACTGGATAAAAAGACATGATCCATCCATCTACTGTCTACAAGAGACTCATTTTGAACGTTAAGATACATCCAGATGAAAAGTGAAGGGATGGAGAACGATCTTTCATGCCAATGGACCACCAAATAAAGGTGGGGGTAATAATTCTCATATCAGACAAATTAGATTATAAGCCAAAAGCTGTAGTCAGAGATATAGAAGGAGAATATATCATTCTTAAAGGGTCTATCCAACAGGAAGATCTAAAAATTGTAAATGTCTATGCCCCAACATAGGGGCAGCCAACTACATAAGCCAAATGTTAATCAAAATAAAGAGACATATTGATAAGGATACATTAATTGTAGGGGACCTTAATATTTCACTCTCAGCAATAGACAGATCATCTAAGCAGAAAATCATCAAAGAAACAAGAGCTTTGAATGACACACTGGACCAGATGGACTCATAGAAATATACAGAACATTCCACCATAAAACAAAAGAATACTCATTCTTCTCAAGCACACATGGAACTTTCTCCAGAACAGACCACATACTGGGTTACAAATCAGTTCTTGACCAATACCAAAAGATTGAGATTATTACCTGCATATTCTTGCACCACAATGCTTTGAAACTGGAACTCAATCACAAGCAAAAGTTTGGAAGAAATTCAAAAAACTTGGAAGATAAAGACCATCCTGCTCAGGAATGTTTGGGTTAACCAGGAAATCAAAGGACTTAAACAATTCATGGAAACCAATGAGAATAAAAACACATCAAACAAAAACCTATGGGATACATCAAAGGCTGGCCTAAGGAGGAAATACATGGTCATCCAAGCCCACTCAAAAAAAAAACTTGAATACACAAATTACCTTTATACCTTAAAGAACTAGAGAATGAAAAACAAATTAAACTGAACCCATGCATGAGAAGGGAAATAATTAAGATTAAAGAAGAGATCAATGAATTAGAAAACAGAGGTACAGTAGAACACATCAACAAAACTAGAAGCTAGATCATTCTTTCAAAGAATTAATAAGACTGATAAACCATTAGCCAGACTAATCCCAAAGGAAGAAGAAAAGACCCACATTAATAGAATTATTAATTTCATTTACTTCATTCTAATTCATAGAATGAAAGGGAGGAGATTACAACTAACACCAAGCAAATTAAAAGAACCATAAGAAATTATTATCAACAGCTATACGCCAATAAGTTAAGCAACCTAGCAGAAATAGATGCATTGCTGAAAACCTATGAACTTCCAAGACTGAAACAGGAAGAAATTGACAACTTGAATAGACCAATAGCCAGTAACAAGATTGAAGAAGTGATCAAAAATCTCCCCAAAAAACAAGAGTCCAGGGCCTAATGGATTTCCTGGGGAATTCTACCAGTCAAAGAAGAAACAATACTTATTCTCCTGAAGCTGTTTCAAGTAATAGAAACAGAAGGAAAATTTCCAGACTCTTTGTATGAGGCCAGCATCACCTTTACCTGAAAACCAGGCAAGGACCCCATCAAAAAGGAGAATTTCAGACCAATATTCCTGATGAATATGGATGTTATAATTCTCAGCAAAATCCTAGCTAATAAGATCCAATAGTACATTAAAAAATTATCCACCATGACCAGGTGTGATTTATCCCTGGGATGCCAGGGAAGGTCAACATTCACAAATCAAACAAAGTAATATAACACATTAATAAGAGGAGGCAAGAACCACATGGCCCTCCCAATTGATGCAGAAAAAAGGTATTTGACAAAATACAGTGTCCTGATTAAAACTCATAAGAATATAGGGATAGAGGGAACATTCTTCAACTTCATAAAATCCACCTATGAAAAACTCACAGTGAAGATCATTCTCAATGGGGAAAAGCTGGCACCCTTCCCATTGAAATCAGGAACAAGATAAGAATGCCCATTCTCACCACTGTTGTTCGACATAGTTCTAGAAGTCCTAGCAACAGCAGACAACAAAAAGAAATAAAATGTATTCAAATGGGCAAAGAAAAAGTCAAACTCTCTCTCTTCACAGATGACATGATACTTTATGTGGAAAACCCAAAAGACTTAACCCCAAAACTACTAGAACTCACACAGCAATTCGGTAATGTGGCAGGATACAAAGTCAATGCACATAAACCAGTTGCTTTCTTATACATTAACAATGAAACTGTACAAAGAGCAATTAGAGAATTGATTCCATTTACAATAGCACCAAAAACTGTAAGATACCTTGTAATAAACCTAACCAATAGGTAAAGTATCTATACTCTAAGAACTACAGAACATTCATGAAAGCAACTGAAGAAGACTCAGAAAGATGGGGAAATATTCAATGCTTATGGATTGGAAGAATATCCGGAGAAAAATTCAATGGAGAAAAGATAGTCTCTTCAATAAATGGTGATGGGAAAGGTGGACAGCTATATACAGAATAAACCTCTACCATTTACTTACACTATGCACAAAGATAAACTCTACATGGATGAAATACCTCAATGTGAGACAGGGAATCCATCAAAATCCTAGAGAACATTGGCCACAGCAACTTCTTTCAAGACATGTCTCCAAAGGCAAAAGAAACAAAACCAAAAATGTACCTTTAGGACTTCATCAAGATAAAAAGCTTCTACACAACAAAGGAAACAGTCAACAGAACAAAGAGGAAACCCACGGAATGGGAGAAGATATTTGCAAATGACACTACAGACAAAAGGCTGATTTCCAAGATCTATAATGAACTTCTCAAACTCAACACCCAAGAAACAAATAAGTCAAGAAATGGGCAGAAGACATGAACAGACACTTCTCCAAAGAAGATATACAAATGGCACACAGACACATGAAAAAATGTTCAGCAAAATTAGCCACTAGGGAAATTCAAATCAAAACCACATTGAGATACCACCTTAGACTGGCAAAAATTAATAAGGCAAGAAACAACTAATGTTGGAGTGGTCGTAGAGAAGGGGGACCCTTCTTACACTGTCAGTGGGAATGCAAGTTGGTGCAGCCACTTTGGAAAACAGTGTGGATGTTCCTCAAAAATTTAAAAATAGATCTACCCTATGACCCAGAAATTGTACTACTGGGTATTTACCCCAAAGATACAATTGTAGTGAAAAGAAAGGCCATATGCACCACAATGTTCATAACAGTAATGTCCACAATAGCTAAACTGTGGAAAGAACAGAGATGCCCTTCAACACATGAATGGATAAAGAAGATGTGGTCCATATACACAATGGAATTCAGCCTTAGAAAGGATCACCATAGATGGGACTGGAGATTATGCTGAGTGAAATAAGTCAAGCAAAGAAAGTAAGTTATCATATGTTTCTACTTACTTGTGGATCATAAAGAATAGCATGGAGGACATTAGGAGGAGGAAGGAAAAAAGAAGGGGGGATTACTAGGAGGAGAGGAACCATGGGAGAATGTGGACTCCCAGAGCAAAGTGAGAGTTTTAGAGGGGAAGGGGTGGAGGGATGGGTGAGCCTTGTGATGGGTATTAAGGAGGGCATGTATTGCGTGGAGCACTAGGTGTTATGTGCAAACAATTAATCATGGAACACTACATCAAAAGCTAATGACATACTGGATGGTGACTAATAAAACATAATAAAATGTTCATTTATATATATGCATATGTATATATAGCAATTAATGACAAAATTAACAAGAAAATTGATAAAAATGAAGAAATACTTTAACACCCCACTCACAGAAATACATAGATCTAAGCCAAATATCAAAAGGGATAAAAGCCTTTGAATGACACACTGGACCAGATGGACTTCACAGATGTATTCAGAGTAGTCCATCCTAAAACAACAGAATACACATTCTTCTTCTTCAGTGCACATGGAATATTCTCCAGAATATATCACATACTGGGTCAAATCAGGACTCAACCAGTATTAAAATATAGGGATTATTCCCTGCATATTCTCAGACTACAATGCTTTAAAGCTTGAAATCCATCCAACATGAGAAAAGTTGGAAGGAACACAAATACATGATGGTTAAAGAGCATCCTACTAAAGAATGAATGGCTCAACAAAGAAATTAAAGAATAATTTTTTAAAAAATCAGAAAAGCAACTGAAAATGAAGACACAACAGTTCAGGACCTTTGGAATGCAGCAAAGACAGTCCTAAGAGTCAAGTATATAGCAGTACAGAAATTTCTCAAGAAACAAGAAAAGTCTTAAGTGCACAACCTAACCTTACACCAACCTTAAGGAACTGGAAAAGAACAGTAAAATATGTTTATGTCCAACAGAAGAAGAGGAATAATAAATATTAGAGCATAAATCAATGAAATAGAAAGAAAAAGAAAAGTAAGATGGATCAAATACTATGCGCTTGTTTTTTGAAAGAATTGATAAGATCAATAAATTTAAAACGAAAGAGAAAGGACCCAAATAAATAAAATTATGAATTAAATAGGAGAGATAGCAAACAACATCAAGGAAATACAAACAATTATAAGAGCATATTATGAGCAACTATATGCCCCCAAAACTAGGCAATCAGGAAGAAATGCATTCCTAGAATAGTATAAACAAAAAAATCTGAAATAGAATTAAAATATAAAAGCTGAACAGACCCATAACCAACAAAGAAATTAAAAAAGTTATCAATAGTCTCCCAATAAAGAATAGTCCAGAACCAGATAGCCTCCCAGAAGAATTCTACTAAACATTTAAAGAAGACATAATAGTTATTCTTCTGAATTGTTTCAAAAAACAAAATGGAAGGAAAATTCATTCTAGCAGGCCAGAATTACCTTGATCCCAAAATCAGATCCCAAAAACACCCCATGTAAAAAGACAATTACAGATCAATATCCCTAATGAACATGGATGCAACTAGTATCATGGATGAACCAAGATACTAGTTAATCAAATCCAAAGTACATTAAAGGGATTTCTCACCATGACCTATGTGGGATTTATTCCTGGGTTTCAGGGATGGTTTAATATCCAAATATCAATCAATGTGATAATCACTTCAATAAAACAAGGACAAGAACCATATGATCCTCTCAATAAATGCACAAAAAGAATTTGGCAAAATACAGCATCTTTTCTCTATAAAAACCTTCCTCCGTGTAGGGATAAAAGCAATGTATCTCAATATCATAAAAGCCATCTATGAACAGCCCACAGTGAATATCATCCTCAATGGGAAAAAACTGAGAACTTTTCCCCTAAGGTCAGGAACACAATAGGGATGTCATACTCTCACTACCATTGTTCCACATAGTACTGGAGCACCTAGTCTCAGCAATCAGGAGGAAAAAAAAGATGCAAAATTAGCAAAGAAGAAGTCAAACGGTTACTCTTCTTAGACTGCATGATACTCTATGTAGAAAACCCAAAAGATTACACCAAAATATTGCTAGAACTCATACAGAAATTCAACAAAGTTGTAGGATATAAAATCAATCACAGAAGTCAGTTACATTTCTATACACTAAAATGAGGCAGAAGAAAGAGAAATCAAAGAATCAATCCCATAGACAATTGTACCAAAAACAATAAAATAACTAGGAATAAACCAAACCAAAGTGGTAAAGTATTTGGACCCTGAAAATTATGGAACACTTATGAAAGAAATTGATGCAGACACAAAAGAATGGAAAAATATGCCACAAGGATGGATTAGAAGAATAATATTGTGAAAATGTCTATGCTACTCAGAGCAACTTACACATGGAATTCAATCCTTATCAAAATACCATCTGCATTATTCACAGAGGTGAAACAATCCTCAAATTTGTATGTAACTACAAAAGACTCATAATAGCCAGATGAATGCTGTAAATGAAAACCGAACATGTAGGCAACACAATTATGGACTTGTGTAGTACTAGCTGTAGTACAAGGCTGTAATCATCATGACATTATGGTAATAGCACAAGAACAAACATATAGATCAATGGAACAGAATAAAGAACCCCAAAATGGACCCTCAATTCTATGGTCAAGTAGCTTTCAACAAAGCAGGAAGAATATCCAATGGAATAAAAACAGTCTCTTCCACAAATGGTATTGGGAAAATTGGACAGCCACATATGAAAGAATGAAACTGGATGAAAATAAACTGAAAATGGATGAAAGATCTAAAAGTGAGACAAGAATCTGTAAAATCCTAAGCAGAACACAAGCAGCAACTTCTTTTTTTCTTCTTAACTTCAATTAGTTAACATCATTAATTTCAGATGCAGAGTTCAGTAACTCACAAGTTGCATATAACACACAGTGCTCATCACATCATGAGTTCTACTTAATGTGCATCACATACTTACCCTATCCCCCAACACATCTACCCCTAGAAACCCTCAGTTTGTTTCCTATACTTAAGAATCTCTCATGATTTGTCCCACTGTTTTTTAAGATTTCATTTATTTGTGTAAGAGAGAGAGTGAGATTACAAGCAGGGAGAGGAGGCAAAGAGAGAATCAGGCTCCCCACTGAGCAAAGAGCCTGATGCAGAACTCGATCCCAGGACCCTGGGATCATGACCTGAGCCAAAGACACCAAGGCATCCCTATCTCCCTTTATGATGACTTCCCATTCAGTATTCCCTCCCTTCCCCTATGAGCCTCTGTGCTACTTCTTATATTCCAAGTAAAACCATATGATACTTGTCTTTCTCTGATTGACTTATTTTGCTCAGAATATCCTTCAATTCCATCCATTTTGATGTAAAATTTAATATTCCATATTTTTAATGACTGAAGAATTTTCCATTGTATATATACACTACATTTTATTATTTTATTTTACTTTATTTTATTTTTGTCTTTCTTTTTTTTACTTTAAATTTATTTTATTTTTTCAGTGTTCCAAGATTCATTGTTTATGCCTGACACCCAGTGCTCCATGCAATACGTGCTCTCAGTACCCACCACCAGGCTTTCCCATCCCCATACCCCCTTCCCTCCAAGTCCCTTAGTTTGTTTCTGTGTCCAAAGTCTCTCATGTTTCGTTTCTCTCCCTGAATTACCCTACTTCCCATTTCCTTTCCTTCTCCTACTGTCCTCTTATATTACCCTTTATACACCACAAGTAAGTGAAACCATGTGATACTTGACTTTCTCTACTTGGCTTATTTCATTTTATTTTATTTTTACTTTAAAAAGTAAAAAGTTTAGTTAGTCAACATAAAGTACATAATGAGTTTTTGAAGTAGTGTTCAATGATTAATTAGTTGCAATATAACATCCAATGCTCATCACCTGTGACCTCCTTAATATTTATGACCCAGTTACACCATCCCCCTCAACCCACTGCCTTCTGTAACAGTCAGTTTGATTTCTGAAGTCAAGAGCCTCTCATGATTTGTCTCCCTCTCTGATTTCTTCCCATTCAGTTATCCCTACTGTCCCCTATGATCCTCTGCACTATTCCTTATATTCCACATACAAGTGAATCCATATCATAATTGTCTTTATCCGACTTATTTTTTCACTTAAAAGTCCAGTTCGGTCCATGTCGATGTAAATGGTGGGTATTCATCCTTTCTGATGGCTGAGTAATAATCCATTGTATATATGCACCATATATTCTTTATCTCCTCTCCTTTAATGGGCATCTCCTCTCCTTCTACAGTTTGGCGATTGTGTACATTGCTACTATAAACAGTGGATTGCAGGTGCCCCTTCTTTTCACAACATCTGTATCTTTGGGGTAAATACACAGTAGTGCAGTTTCTGAGTTGTATGGTAGCTCTATTTTTAACATCTTAAACAACCTCCATACTGTTTTCCAGAGAGGATTTGCCAGCTTGCATTCCTGCCATGAGTGTAAGAGAGTTCCCCTGTCCCAACATCCTCTCCAACATTTGTTGTTTCCAGCCTTGTTAATTTTAGCTATTCTAACTGGTATAACATGGTATCTCATTGTGGTTTTGACATGTATTTCCCTGACGGCTACTGATGGTGAACATTTTTTCATGTCTCTGTTAGCCATTTGAATGTCTTCTCTAGAGAAGTGTCTTTCCATGTCATCTGCCATTTCTTGGCTGGATTATTTCTTTTTTGGGTGTTAAGTTTCAGAAGTTCCTTATAGATCATGGATACCAGCTACCCATTACGTATAATGTCATTTGCAAACATTTCTACCATTCCGTGGGTAATCTCAGTTTTGTTGAATGTTTCTTTTGCTGTGCAAAAGCTTTTTATCTTGAAGTCCCAAAACTTCATTTTTTATTTTTTTCCCTTGCCTTTGGAGGCATATCTTGAAAGAAAGTGCTGTGGTATGATGTGTCAAAGAGGTTACTAACTGTATTCTCCCATAGGGTTTTAATGGATTCCTGTCTCACATTTAGGTCTTTCAGCCATTTTGAGTTTATCTTTGTGTATGGTTTAAAGGAATGGTCCAATCTCATTCTTTGCAGGTGGCTGTCCAATTTTCCCAGCACCATTTATTGAAGTGACTTTTTTTTCTATTGAACATGCTTTTCCTTTTTGTCAAAGGTTAGTTGACCATAGAGTTGAAAGTCCATTTCTGTGCTCTCTAATATGTTTCATTGTTCTATGTATCTGTTTTTGCCAATACCATGTTGTCTTGATGATCACAGCTTTGTAATATAGCTTGAAGTCAGGCATTATGATGCCCCCAGCTTTGGTTCTCCTTTTTAATGTTCCCCTGGCGATTTGGGGTCTTTTCAGTTTCCATGCAAATTTTGGGATTGTTTGTTCCAGCTCTGTGAATAATGTTGATGGAATTTTTTTTAATTTTTATTTATTTATTTATTTATTTATTTATTTATTTATTTATTTATTTATTTATTTTATTGTTACTAAATTTTTTTTCCAGTGTTCCAAGTTGATGGAATTTTGATAAGGATTGCATTGACTGTGTTGATTTCCCTGGGCAGCATGGACATTTTCACAATCTTTTTCTTCCAATACATAAGTATAGAATGTTTTTCCATTTCTTTGTGTCTTCCTCCATTTCTTTCATAAGTGTTCTATAGTTCCTATAGTAGAAATTGTTAACCTCTTTGGTTAGATTTCTTCCTAAGTATCTTATGGTTTTTGGTACTATTGTAAATGGAATCAATTCCTTAATTTCTCTTTTTTTAAAGATTTTATTTATTTATTTTTCAGAGAGAGAGAGAGAGCGCACAAGCAGGGTGAGAGGCAGGCAGAGCAAGCAGAGGGAGAAGCGGGCTCCCCCCTGAGCAAGGAGCCCAATGCGGGACTCAATCCCAGGACCCTAGGATCATGACAGAGGCTGAAGGCAGTCACTAAAACAACTGAACCACCCAGGCATCCCTTAATTTCTATTTCCTCAGTCACACTGTTAGTATATAGAAATGCAACTGATCTATACATTGATTTTGTATTCCACCACGTTAATGAACTCATTTTAGCAATTTGGGGGTGGTCGTTTGGGTTTCCCACATAAAGAATCATGTCATCTTTAAGAAAGAGATTTTGACCTCTGCTGCCAACTTGAATGCTTTTTATTTCTTTTTTTTCTCTGATTGCTGAGGCTAGGACTTCTGGTACTATGTTGAACAACAGTGGTGACAGTGGGTATCCCTATCATGTTCTTGACCTTAATGATAGTCTCTGTAGGCTTTTCATAGATGGCTCTTATGATATTGAAGTATGTTCCCTCTATCCCTACACTGTGGAGAGTTTTGTTTGTTTTTTTACATTATTTTATTTTTTCAGGGTTCCAAGATTCATTATTTATGCCCCACACCCAGTACTCCATGCAATATGTGCCCTCAATACCCACCACCAGGCTCACCCATACCCCACACCCTCCCTTCCAAGACCCTCAGAGTGTTTCTGGGTCCAAAGTCTTTCATGTTTTACACCCCCCTGATTTATCCCAATTCACATTTCCTTTCCTTCCCCTACTGGGGAAGCATATTACTCCTTATGCTCCGCAAGTAAGTGAAGCCATATGATATTTGAATTTCTCTGCCTGGCTTATTTCACTCAGCATAATCTCCTCCAATCCCATCCACATTGCTACAAAAGTTGGGTATTTATCCTTTCTGATGGAGACATAATATTTCATTGTATATATGGACCATATCCTCTTTATCCATTCATCTATTAAAGGGCACCTTGGCTCTTTCCACAGTTTGGCAATTGTGGCCATTGCTGCAATGAACCCTGGGGTACATATGGCCCTTATTTTCACTACATCTGTGTCTTTGGGGTAAATAGTAGTGCAATTGCAGGGTCATAGGGTAGTTCTATTTTAAAATTTTAAGGAATCTCCACACTGTTTTCTAAAGAGGCTGCACTAACTTGCATTCCTACCAACAGTATAAGAGAGTTCCCCTTTCTCCACAGCCTCTTCAACACTTACTGTTTCCTGTCCTGTTAATTTTGGCCATTATGACTGGTAGTATCTCAATGTGGTTTGATTTGAATTTCCCTGATAGCTAAATGGTGATGAACAATTTTTCATGCGTCTGTTAGCCATTTGTATGTCTTCTATGGAGAAGTGCCTCTTCATGTCTCCTGACCATTTTTTGATGTGATAATATTTTTTTTATTTTTGGTTGTTGAGTTTGAGAAGTTATTTATAGATCTTGGATATCAGCCACTTGTCTGTGGTGTCATTGGCAAATATTTTGTCCTATTCCGTGAGTTGCCTCTTTGTTTTGTTGACTGTTTCCTTTGCTGTGCAGAAGCTTTTTATTTTGATGAAGTCCCAAAAGTTCATTTTTGCTTTTGTTTTCTTTGCCTTTGGAGACATTTCTTGAAAGAAGTTGCTGAGGCCGATGTCAAAGAGGTTACCACCAATGTTCACCTCTAGGATTTTGATAGATTCTTGCCTCATGTTGAAGTCTTTCAACCATTTTGAGTTTATCTTTGTGTGTAGCCTAAGAGAATGGTCTACTTTCATTCTTCTATACATAGCTGTCCAATTTTCCAAACACCATTTATTGAAGGGACTATTTTTTTTTCCACTTAATACTTTTTCCTGCTTTGTCGAAGATGATTTGACCATAGAGTTGTGGGTCCATTTCTGGACTCTCTACTCTGTTCCATTAGTCTACGTGTCTGTTTTTGTGCCAGTACCATGTTGTCTTGGTGATCACAGCTTTGTAATAAAGCATAAAATCAGGCAACATGATGCCCCCAGCTTTGTTTTTCTTTTTCAACATTTACTTAGCAATTCAGGGTCTTTCCTGGTTCCATATAAATTTTGGGATTGTTGGTACCAGCACTTTGAAAAATGTTGGTACAATTTTGGTGGGGATGTCACTGAAAGTATAGATTGCTCTGGGAAGTATAGACATTTTAACAATGGTTATTCTTCTGGTACATGAGTATGGAATGCTCTTCCATCTTTTGTGTCTTCTTCAATTTCTTTTACAGATTCTTAATGTCTTTGGTTAGGTTTATTCCTAGGTATCTTATGGTTTTTGGTGCTGTAGGAAATGGAATGGAGAGTTTTAGTTAAGTTTTATTTAAGTTTTAATTAAGAAAAGATGCTGTATTTTGCCAAGTGCTTTTTTGCATCAATTGAGATGATCATATGGTTCTTATTTCTTCTTTTGTTAATATTACCTACTTTGTTTATTGATTTGCCAATGTTGAACCACCCTTGTGTCCCAGGAATAAATCCTATCTTGTCTTGGTGAATAATACTTTTAATGTATTGTTGCATTCTATTACCTAGGATCTTGTTGAGTATGTTCACATCCATGTTCATCAGGGATATTGGTCTGTAATTCTGCTTTCTTTTTTTGTAATTCTGCTTTTTGATGAAATCTCTGCCTGGTTTGGGGCTCAAAAATACTGGAGTCATGGGACAAGTTTAGAAATTTTCCTTCCATTACTACTTTCTGAAACCACTTCAGAGAAATAAGTGTGATTTATCTTTTAAATGTTTAGTAGAATTGCCCTGGGAAGCCATCTTGCCCTGGACTCATTTTTTGGAAAGTTTTTATTTACTGCTTCAATTTCCTTGCCAGTTACTTTTCTGTTTAGATTATCTACCTCTTCCTATTTCAGTCTTGGCAGTTTATAAGTTTCCAGTAATGCATCCTGTTCTTCCTGATTCCACAATTTGTTGGCCTATAGCTGCTGGTAATAAGTTTTAACACTTGTCTCTATTTCCTTAGTATTAGTCATGATCTCTCTATTTTCATTCATTATTTTATTAGCTTGCATCCTTTCTCTTTTCTTTTGGGGAATTCTGACCAGAGGTTTATCCATCTTATTAGTTTTTTCAAGGAACAAGCTTCTAGGGTTTTTTTATTGTTACTTAAATTTTTTTTCAGTGTTCCAAGATTCATCCCCCATTCCCCAGTTTCTAGGCTTTTTTATCTATTCTACTGTTCTTCTAGTCTCTATTTCACTCATTTCTGCTCTGATATTTATTATTTCTCTTCTCCTTCTTTGTTTAGACTTCACTTGCTGTTGTTTCTCAAGGTCCTTGAGGTGTAACATTAACTTGTGAATTTGGCATTTTTCTGATTTTTTGGGGGGGGAGTGAGATGCTTGGATGGCTATGTACTATCCTCTTAGGATCACCTTTGCAGTATCCCATGGGTTTTGGACCAGTGTGTTTTCATTTTCATTGGTTTCAATGAATTGTTAAAGTTCTTTAATTTCCTGGTTGACCCATTCATTCTTTAGCAGGGTGCTCTTCAACCTCCGGGTTAAATTTCTTCTTGTGATTGAGTTCTTTTTTTCAAAGCACTGTGGTCTGAAAATATGCAGGGGATGATTTTAATCTTTTGGTATCATTTGAGACCTGACTTGTGTCCAGTTATCTATTCCAGAGAAAGTTCCATGTACCGTCAAGAAGAATAAGTACTCTGTTTTTTAGGATGGAATTTTCTATATATATCTACAAAGTCCATCTAGTCCAATGTGTCCTTGAAAGCTCTAGTTTCCTTGTTGATCTGCGTAGATAATCTGTCTATTGCTGTGAGTGAAGTGTTGAATTCTCCTTTATTAATGTCTTATTATCCATAGGGTTCTTTATTTTAATTAGTAGATTTATGTAACTGGCTGTTCCCATGTTGGGGGCATTGATATTTACCATTTTTAGATCTTCTCATTGGGTAGACACCTTAAAAATGAAAAAAATGTCCCTCTACTTCTCTTACTACAGTCTTTGGTTTAATATCTAATCTGTCTGATATAAGAATGATTACCCCAGCTTTCTTTTGAGGTACATTGGAATTGTAAATGGCTCTCTATCCCTTCACTTTCAATACAGAGGGGACTTTACATTCAAAATGCATCTCTTGTAGACATAATATAGATGGGTCCTGCTTTTTTATCCAATCTTATCCTCTGTGTCTTTTCATGGGAGCATTCAGCCCATTTACATTCAGACTGATTATTGAAAGATATGAATTTAGTGCCATTGTATTGCCTGTAATATCCTTGTTTTTGTAGATTGTCTCTCTTACTTTCTGGTCTATATTACTCTTGGGGTCTCTCTTAGCTTATAGGATCTCCATTAATATTTCTTGCAGGGGTTGTTTGGTGGTCATGACTTCTTTCAGTTTCTGCTGGTCCTGGAAGCTCTTTATCTCCTCATCCTTTCTGAATGACAGCCTTGCTGGTTAAAGTATTTTTGATTTCATGCTCTTCTCATTTTGTATCCTGAATATGTCTTTCCAGCCCTTTCTGGCTTGCCAGTTTCTGTGGATAGGTCTCATGTTATTCTGATGTTCTTCCCTCCATACATAAGTAATCTCCTCTCCCTAGTTACTCTCAGATAGTTCCTTTATCTTTAAGATTTGTAAGCTTCACTATTATATGTTGAGGTGTTTATGTATTTTTATTGATTTGGGAGGGGTCCTCTCTACCTCTTGGACAGAAATGCTCATTTCTTTCCTCAAATTAGGGAAGTTCTCAGCTATGACTTATTCAAATATACCTTCTATCCATCTCTCTCCTTCTACTCCCTTGGTGATCCCAATAATTCTGACATTGGAATATTTCATGGCATCATTAATCTCTCTAAGGTTTTTTTTCCATGACTTTGTGACCCTAGAACCACAAACAGTCGTGGGCTCACAATCTTACCTGAATCTCCTAGATCATGTCTGGATTCTGCCTTAATGTCCCTTCTGGGATGCTACGTTCTGTGAGCTTTTCCCAGTCACAGGTGCAGGTTCCAATATTTTGCAGGCTGGTCAGGAAAAGAGTAATTACTGAATGGCCCAGCTCGTGATTTATGGAAACCTGAGCTGAGAGTCCCTTCCTGGGATCTCTGACCATAACCTGTTTCCTGGCACCACTGCTTGGTCACTTTACCAGTTCAGGCATCCCTGTTCAACCTGTGACTCCTCAAATACTGAAACCACAATGCCCTACCTAGAATTCATCCTTTTCATTTCCAGAACCCCTTTCAGAGGGGGGATGTCATCTCATCAGAGGCATGTCTCTCATTCTGATTTTGCACTCTGGTGTTATATCACTTTCCAGGAGCCAGCTTATTAAGTATTCCTTCCTCTGATGTTTATCTTTCTAAATATCCAGATAGATTCATGACTCTGCATGTCCTACCTTGCAAAAAGCAGTTGCTTTTCTGCTTGTAGAGATCCAGATATGTATTCTTACATCTCAGGCTGATTTTGTGGGTGTTCAAAATTATTTGATAGGTATCCAGCTAAAATCAGGGCACCAGTTTAAATGGGGTCCCCTACTCCTCTGTCATCTTACCTCTCTATGCTACATCTTCTTTATTCATATTTCAATGGATATCTGGGTTTTTTCCATAGGTTGGCTATTGTAGACACTGGTGCTATGAACACTGGGGTGCATGTGTTCCTTTGGAACACTACATTTTTTATCTTTGGGTAAATACCTGATCATGCATTTGATGGGTTGTAGGTTATCTCTATTTTTAACTTCTTGAGGAACTTCTATACTGTTTTCCAGAGTAATTATACCAGCTTGCATTCCCATAAACAATGTAAGAGTGTTCCTGTTCTTCTGCATCCTTGCCAACATTTATTGTTTCCTGACTTGTTAATTTTAGTCATTCTGACTGCTGTGGTATCTCATTGTGGTTTCGATTTGTATTTACCTGATATCAAGTGATGCTGAACATTGTTTTCATGTATCTTTTAACCATCTGAATGTCTTCTTTGAAGAAATGGTCTGCCCACCTCCTAATTGGATTATTTAATTATTTTGGTGTTGAGTTTGATAAGTACATCAAAGATTTTGGATACTAGCCCTGTATCTGATAAAACATTTGTAAATATCTCCTCCTAGTCCATAGGCTGCCTTTCAGTTATGTTGACTGTTTCTTCTCCTGTGAAAAAGCTTTTTTATTTTGATGAAGTCTCAATAGTTTATTTTTGTTTTTTCTTCCCTTGTCTTTGGAGAAGTGTCTAGCAAAAAGTTACTGTGGCCAAGGTCAAAGATGTTGTCTGTATTCTCTTCTATTATTCTGATGGATTCCTGACTCACATGTAGGTCTTTCACCCATTCTGAGGGTGTGTGTGTGTTGTAAGAAAGTGGCATACTTTCATTCTTCTGCATGTAGTTATCCAGTTTTCAAACATCATTTTTTGAAAAGACAGTCTTTTTTTCCATTGGCTATTCTTTCCTACTTCGGAAGGATTAGTTGACCATAGAGTTAAGGGTCCATTTCTGGATTTTCTATTCTGTTTCATAGATCTATGTGTCTGTTTTTCTGCCAGTAGCATGTTACCTTGATGATCAAAGCTTTGTAATGCAACTTTAAGTCTGGAATTGTGGTGCTGCCAGCTTGATTTTCTTTTTCAACATTCTTTGACTAATCAGTGTCTTTTCTGATTCCATAAGAATTTTATGAACAAATAAGGAGTATTTGTTCCAGCTCTGTGAAAAATATCAATGGTGTCTTTTGATAGGGATTGCATTAAATGTGTAGATTTCTTTGGGTAGCATAAACATTTTAAACAGTATTTGTTTCTCCAATACATGAACATGGATTGTTTTTCCCCATTTGTCTCTACCTCAATTTCTTTCATAAGTGCTCTATAGTTTTCAGAGTACAGATCCTTTCCCTTACAGGAGACTTTTTTAGATCTAAAGACAAATCCAGATTGAAAATGAAGGAGTGTGGGGGCACCTGGGTGGCTCAGTTGGTTAAGCGACTGCCTTCAGCTCAGGTCATGATCTCGGAGACCCGAGATTGAGTCCCACACTGGGCTTCCTGCTTGGCGGGAGGTCTCCTTCTCCCTCTCTCATTCCCCCTGCTTGTGTTCCCTCTCAAGCTGTGTTTCTCTTTGTCAAATAAATAAATAAAATCTTTTTTTTAAAAAAAAGAAAGAAAATGAAGGAGTGAAGAATCATTTCTCATGCTAATGGACCACAGATAATAACCTTAATAGCAATACTTATATCAGACAACTGTATTTTAAAGCAAAGACTAACAAGAGATGAAGATGTACATTATATCATAATTAAGATATCTGAACACCAAGAATATACAGCAATTGTAAATATTTATGCCTCCAACTTGAGAGAACCCAAATATACAAATCAAGAAATAACAAATTTAGGGGTGCCTGGGTGGCTCAGTTGGTTGAGCGACTGCCTTCGGCTCAGGTCATGATCCCGGAGACCCAGGATTGAGCCCCGCATTGGGCTGTCTGCTCAGCGGGAAGCCTGCTTCTCCCTCTCTCACTCCCCATGCTTGTGTTCCCTCTCTCGCTGTGTTTTTCTCTGTCAAATAAATAAACAAAATCTTTTAAAAAAATAACAAATTTAAGGAAACTCATCAGCAATAATTAGTAGGGGATTTCAACACCATAGTTGTAGCAATAAATCTCATTATCTCATGGTCTCATCTCAGCTGAAAACAACAAGGAAACGAGGGCTGTGGATGATGCCCTGGACCAGATGGACTTAACAGATATATTCAGAACATTTAATTCTAAAGTAGAAGAATATACATTCTTTTCAAGTGCACATGGAACATGCTCCAGAGTAGATCATATACTACATCACAATTCAGCCCTCAAAATACAGAAAGATTTACATCATGCCATATATATTCTCAGACCAAAATACTTATGTATCATGAAATCAACCACAAGAAAAAAATTTAGAAACAGCAAAAATATATGGATGTTAAAGAACATCTTACTAATAAATAAATGGGTTAACCAGGAAAATAAAGAAAAAAATTAAAAAGTATATTGAAGTAAATAAAAATGAAAACATGACAGCCCAATACCTTTGGGATGCAATAGGGGCAGTCATAAGAGGAAAGTATAATACAGGTCAACTTCAGCAAGTAAGAAAGTTCTCAAATATGCAAGTTAACCTTACACCTAAAGGAACTAGGAAAGGAACAGCAAATAAAGCCTAAATCCAGCAGAAGAATGGAAACAGTAATGATTAGAGCAGAAATAAATGACATAAAAACAAAATGAACAGTACAATGACTTAAATCTAAGAGCTAGTTCTACAAAATAATTAGTAAAATCAATAAAACTCCAGCCAGAGTTGTGAAAAAGAAAAGAGAAGGAACAAAAATAGTTAAATCAGGAATGAAAGTGGAGAGTTCACAACCAACACCACAGAAAAACAAACAATTATAAGAGAATACTATGAACAATTATATACCAACAAACTGGGCAAACTGGAAAAAATGGGTTAATTCCTAGAAATCCATTGACTACCAAAACTGAAACAAGTGGAAATAAAAAATTTGAACAGACTACAACCAGCAAATAAACTGAATCAGTAATCAAAACTCTCTCAATAAAATAAAATCCACTGTCAGATATGAAATGGAATACTACCAGATATTTAAAGAAGAGTTAATGCCCATTATTCTCAAAATGTTCCAAAAAATATAAATGGAAGGAAATTTTCTAAATTCATTTTACAAAGGCAGCATTACCATGATTCTAAAATCAGACAAAGACCCCACTAAAAAGGAGAATGACAGGCCAATAACTCTGATGAACATTGATGCAAAAATTATCAATCAAATACTAGAAAGTCCAACTCTATAGTACATTAAAATAATTATTCAACACAATCAAGTGAGAGTTTTTCCTGGGATGCAGAGCTGGTTCAACATTTGCAAATATAGCAATGTGATACACCACACTAATAAAAGAAATGAAGAACTGTTAAGAACCATAGGTTCCCCTCAATATATGCAGAAAAAACATTTTGACAAAATATAGTATCCTTTCCCAATGAAATCCCTCTGTAAGGATAGATAGAATGTATTTCAACATCATAAAGGCCATATACAAAAAACCCACAGCAAATAACATCCTCAGTGGGGAAAAACAGAGAGCCTTTTTCTTATGGTCAGGAGCAATACAAGGATATCCACTCTCACCATTACTATTTTACATTATCCATGAAGTCTTAGCCTCAGCAGTCAAACAACAAAATGAAATAAAAGGCTTCCAAATTGGCAAGAAAGATATCAAACTCTTACTCTTCTCAGATTACATGGTATTCTATGTATAAAACCCAAAAGACCACCAAATAATTGCTATAGCTAATACATGAATTTAGCAATATTGTAGGCTATAAAATCGATGTGCAGAAATCTGTCACATTTCTATACAGCAATAATAAAAGATCAAGAAAAAATTAAGGACTCTATCCCATTGACAAGTGAACCAAAGCCATAAGATAACTAGGAATAAACCCAAATAAAGAGGTAAAAGTTTTCTATCCTGAAAACTATAGAACACTTATGAAAGAAATTGAAGAGGAGACAATGAAATGGGAAAGCATTCCATGCTAATGAATTGGAATAACAAACATTGTGCAAAATGTCTATACTATTCAAAACAATCTACACATTTAATACGATCCTTAATAAAATACCATCAGCATTTTTCACAGAACTAGAACAAATAATCCTAAAACGTGTATGGAATAAACAAACAAACAAACAAAAAAGGAAATATCCAAAGCAATCTTGAAAAAGAAAAACAACAATTAAACAAACAAACAAACAAACAAACAAATAAATAAATAAATAAATAAAGGAAAAGAAAAACAAAACTGGAAACATTATAATTCAAGATTTCAAGCTGTATTTACAAAACTGTAATCAAAAAGAAAGCATGGTACTGGCATAAAAACAGACACATAGATCAATGGAACAGAAAAGAGAACCCAGAAATGGACCCACAACTATATGGTCAACTAACCTTCGACACAGTAGGAAAGAATATCTAATGGGGAAAAGACCATCTCTTCAACAAATGGTGTTGGGTAAATTGGACAGCTATTTACAGAAGAATGAAAGTGGCCAATTTTTTACATCATACATACACCAAAAAATAAAAACCCTCAAGATGGATGAAAGACCTAAATGTGAGACAGGAAACCATCAAAATCCTAGAGGAGAACACAGGGAGAATCTTCATTGACCTCCACCATAGCAAATACTTATTAGAAACATTGTTGGTGGCAAGGGAAACAAAATCAAATGTAAACTATTGGGACTTCAAGATGAAAACTTCTGCAAAATGAAGGAAACAATAAACAAAACCAAAGGAAAATTATGGAATGAGAGAAGATATTTGCAAATGACATATGATAAGGGGTTGGTTAGTATCCAAATCCATAATGAACTTATCCAACTCAACTCCAAAAAAATAAATAATCCAATTAATAAATGGGCAGAAGACATGAATAGACATTTTTCCAAAGAAGACATCCAGATGGCTTACTGATACATGGAAAGATGGTCAGCATCACTCATCATTATGGAAATATAAATCAAAACCACAATGAGACACCATCTCACACCTGTCAAATGGCTAAAATTAATTATACAATAAACAACAAGTGTTAGTGAGGATATGGAGAAAAGGGAACCCTCTTTCACTGTTGGTGGGAATGAAAATGAGTACAATCATTCTAGAGAACAGTTTGGAGGTTCTTCAACAAGTTAAAAATAGAATTACCCTACAAACCAGCAATTGCACTACTAGGCATTTACCCAAAGGATACAAAAATATTGATTTGAAATGATACATGCCCCCCACTTTTATAGCAGTATTATCAATAACAGCCAAACCATGGAGAAAGCCCAAATGTCTATTCATTAATGAATGGATAAAGAAAAGCTGGTATGCGGAGCTAAGACAAGATGTCCGGTCCCTTGAATTTAGATGAATATCTATCAAATCATTCTGAAAAACCCTGAATTCAGCCTAAGATGTAAGAAAATATAACTGGAACTCTACAAGTAGAAAAATGACCACTTTTTGCAGGCTAGGAGGTGCAGAATCATGAACCTGCAGGGAGATATCAGAAGATTAATGGAGAGGGTAGGAAACCTCCATAAACTGGCTCCTGGAAAGTGATGTAACATTGGAGCACAAAATTGGAGCCCTTAGAAAACTGCTTGAGTGAGAGAAATCCCTCTCAGAAAGGGACTCAGGGAATGAAAAGGGCAGAATTCTAGGTGGATTGCTTTGGTCTTTTGATCACAGGAGACATAGAAATAACAGGGTTGACTGATCTGATAGAGTGCCCAAGCAGTGGAGTGATGACAGTGGTGATGATAAGCCAGCCTATGAGGGACTCCCAGCTCAGGTCACCATAATGGGCAAGCCAGGCCAGTTGGGTGACCACTCTGTCTGATCACCCTGAAAAGAACTAGAATGTGTAGGCAGTTACCATCCCCTTGGAGGGGCAAAATGACTGTACCCATGACCAGGTAACAACTATCAGGAAAAGACATTAGGGTGGCACCAGCCATGAACTGGGAGAATTGGAGCAGGGTGGATGCACGACTCTATTACCACTCACAGTCTCAAGGACACAAGGGGCAGTGACACTTGCAGGTCCCTGGAACTGACTCTGGGAGTGTTGCAGTGGGTTCACATCCCAAAAGTCAGCATAGTTTAGAATGCACAAAATTGAAAACAGTTCGTCCAGAGGGTTTACTGAAGAGAGGAGGCCTCAATCGCTCAGCTCTGAGCCAGAGATCCAGGCTTGGAAATTTTTACTCTGATCCTCTGAGGAGGGACAGAAAATCTCCAGGGAACAAAAGCCACACAAAGAACCAGCTTCCACTGAGCCCATCCCCTTGACAAGGAGTGGGGCAACCCCACCCAGGAAAAGACATCTGAGAAACAGTGCAGCAGGCCCCTCCCCCAGAAGAGAGACTGGGAAAACAGGTGGACCACAAGCTTATGGATCCCACAGGACTGTAAAACTCCAGCACCTGGGGAAAATAGTATATTGAGCTCCAGGTGTTCTCTCATGACTCAAAATCTTTCAGTCTAAAATTTTCCATTTCTTTATTCTTACCTTTTTCTTATTTTAACTAGATTATTATTTTACCAACTTATGTTTTAAGTCACTTTTTAACTTTCATTTTTTATGTTTACCTTTCATAGAGATATGCTTCATTTTACTCCTTTTGTCACTCTATTCAATTATATATAAAAATATGTATTTTATATTTCAATTACAATTATATATATATATATTGCTTTTTTTTGCCAATTTAAGGTATATTGTCTTCTCAGAGACAAAATTCAATCAGCAACAAATGGATCACCCTCCTTTGTCCCACCTACAGGATTATAGTCTCTCTTCCCCCCTCTTTTTTTTTTGTTTTATTTCATTTTGATTTTGTTTGCTTATCTATGATGGCTTCCGACCACCTCTAATATTTCTAGGGTGTATTTTGCTTGGGTTGTAGTTCATATTGTGGACTCTGCCCATTTGCTCTCCCATTCTTATCTGGATAAAATGATTAGAAGGAGGAATTCATAGCAAAAGAAATAACAAGAGGCAATATTCTCTACCACAGAGCTTATACCTTATATCCAATCAATATGGATATAAGATATTAGAGATGGAATTCAGGATAGCAATTATAAAGTTAATAGGTAGACTTGAAAGCATAAATGACAATACAGAATCTCTAAGGTGGGAAATGAGAACTAACCAGGACAAACATAAAAGTAACATAAATGAGATGTAGCCTAAATTGGAAGCTCTAACAGCTAGGGCCAATGAAGCCGAAGAGAGAAAAATTGATCTAGAGGACAGGCTGATGGAAAGGAAGGAAGTTGAGAAAAATAGAGAAAGACAATTAAAATCCCATGAAGAAAGGATTCCAGCAATTAATGATACCATGAAAGAATGAATGTCAGAATTATTAGGGTGCCTGAGGGGGTAGAGAGAGAGGGGGGTGCCAGAAGGTATACTTGAGAAAATCATAGTTGAGAACTTCCCTAATCTGGGGAGGAAAAAAAAATTCATGTCCAAGGGCAGGTAGGACCCCTCACAAAAATCAATGAAAAATTGATCAACACCCCAACATATAACAGTAAAGATTTAAAACCTTAGAGCCGAAGAAGCTATCCTGAGAGTAGGTAGAAAGCAGAAGTTCCCTATATACAGAGGAAGGAATATCAGAATAACATCAGACCTACCAATAGAAACCTGACAAGCCAGAAAGGGCTGGCAAGACATATTTAAGAGTACTAAATGAGAAAACATGCATCCAAGAATACTTTATCCAGCAAGGCTGTCATTCAGAATGGAAGGAGAAATAAAGAGCTTCCAGGACAGGCTGCAAATGAAAAAAATATGTGACTACAAAGCCAGCTTTCAAAGAAATAATAAGGGGGTACTGTAAGTAAAGAGAGACCCCAAAAGTAACATAGACCAGGAAGAAACAGAAAATCAAGAGAAACAGGGACATTACAGGCAATATGATGGAAATAAATTTGTATCTTTCACTAGTTATTATGAATGTAAATGGGCTAAGTGTACCACCCAAAAGACACAGGGTATTAGATTGAATAAAAAAGCGACTCATCTATACACTGTCTACAAGAGACTCATTTAAAACCTGAAGACACTTCCAGGCTGAAAGGAGGGGGAACTATTTACCACCCCCAATAGACCTTAAAAGAAAGCTGGGGTAACAATGCTCATATAAGACAAATTAGATTTTAAACCAAAGACTGTAGTAAAAGATGTATAGAGACACCATCATTTTTAAAGGATCTATCCAACAAGAAAATCTAACAATGGTAAATATCTATGCCCCTACATGGGATCAGGCAATTACATAAACAAACTAAGAAGCAAAATAAGTAGACCTACCGAACACTTATGAAAGAAATTGAGGAAGACACAAAGAGGTAGAAAACCCTTCCATGCTCATAAAAAACTTTGTGAAAATGTCTATAATGCTCAGAGCAATCGACATGTTCAATGCAATCCCTATTAAAATACAATTGACATTTTTTCACAGAGCTGGAACAAACAATCCTAAAATTTGTATGGAACCAGAAAAGACCACAAATAGCTGGGGGAATGCTGAAAAAAGAAAACCAAAGCTGGGGGCATCAGAATGCCTGACTTCAAGCTATATCGTGATCATCAAGACAGCATGGCACCAACACAAAAACAGACACGAAGATTGATGGAACAGAATAGGGAACTCAGAAATGAGTTCATCAAACTCAGAACTCAAAAATAGAGAACTCAACTCTATGTTCAACTAATATTTGACCAAGTAGGAAAGAATATCCAATAGAAAAAAGAAAGTCTCTACAATAAATTGTGCTGGGGAAATTGGACAGCCACATGCAGAAGAATGAAATTGGATCACTCTCTTGTACCATACACAAAGATAAACTCAAAGTGGATGAAACACTTAAATTTGGGACAGGCATCCATCAAAATCCTAGAGGAGAACACAGGTAGCAAACTCTTCTACCTTGGCCACAGCAACTTCTTGCAAGGCACGTCTGTAAAGGCCAGGGAAACAAAAGCAAAAAAATGAACTACTGGGACTTCATCAAGATAAAAAGCTTTTGCACAGAAAAGGAAACAGTCAGAAAACTAAAAGGCAAGCTATGGAATGGGAGAAGATATTCTCAAAACATTACAGTAAAAGGGCTGGTTTCCAAGATCTATAAAGAACTTACCCAACTCAACACCCAAAACTCATAATCCAGTCAAGAAACGTGCAAAAGACATGAACAGACTCTTCTCCAAAGACACACAAATGGTTAAAAGACACATGAAAGAATGTTCCATATCACTTGCTCTCAAGGACATGCAAATCAAAACCACAATGAGATACCATATTCCCCCATTTGGAATAGCTAAAATTAACAAAACAAGGAAAAATAAATGTTGGTAAAGATGTGGAGAAAGGGGAAACTTCTTCCACTGTTGGTGGGAATGCAAGCGGGTACAACCACTCTGCAAAACTTCCTCAAGAAGTTAAAAATAGAGCTACCCTATCCCTATTACCTGGCAATTGTACTACCAGGTATTTACCCCAAAGATTCAGATGTAGTGAAACAAAGGGGCACCTGCACCCCAGTGTTCATAACACCAATGTCCACAAGAGCCAAAGCACGGAAGGAGCCAAGATGCACTTCAACAAATGAATGGATAAAGAAGATATATACGCATATATACAATGGAATATTATTCAGCCATCAGAAAGGATGAATACCTACCATTTGCATCAACATGTATAGAACTGAAGGGTATTATGCTAAGGGAAATAAGCAAATCACAGAAAGACAATTATATTATTTCTCTCATATGTGAAATATAGGTGATAGTGCAGAGGATCATATGAAATAAGGAAGGAAAACATTGAATTATAGAAGGAGAGAATCCATAAGAAAATCCTGACTCTGAAAAACAAACTGAGGATTGTGGAATGAGAGATGGGTGGCTGAAAGGGGTACTTGTGTGATGAGCATTAGGAAGGGACATAACGGGCGCGTGGGTGGCTCAGTCATTAGATGTCTGCCTTTGGCTCAGGTAACGATCTTGAAGTCCAAAGATCGAGTCCCACATTGGCCTCCCTGCTTGGTGGGAAACCTGCTTCACCCTCTCTCAATCCCCCTGCCTGTGTTCCCTTTCTGGCTGTGCTTCTCTCTGTCAAATAAATAAATAAATAAATACAATAAAAAGAGGAAGGCACAAGATGTGATGAACAATGGGTGCAATAAGCAACTAATAAGACATAGAACATTACATCAAACACGAATGGTGTTAGTTATGTTAGTAAGTATTGGCTAATATGTTGACTAACTGAATTTATTATTACTCTTAACCAACAATTTTTTATTTTATCATTTCATTTTATTTTAATTTATTTTATTTTATTTTATTTTATATGTTACTTTATTTTTTCAGTTTTCCAAGATTCATTGTTTCTGCCCCACACCTAGTGCTCCATGCAGTACATGCCCTCAGTACCCACCACCAGGCTCTCCCATCCCCCAACCTCCTTCCCTCCAACACCCTTAGTTTGCTTCTGAGTCCAAAGTCTCTCATGTTTCATTTCTCTCCCCAAATTACCCTACATCCCATTTTTTTCCTTCTCTACTGTCCTATATATTACACCTTATGCACCGCAAGTAAGTAAAACCATGTGATACTTAACTTTCTCTACTTGGCTTATTTCACTCAGCATAATCTCTTCCAATCCGGTCCCTGTTGCTACAAAAGTTGGATTTATAAAACTTTGTTTTTGATTGTTTTTCCCAGTTTTTAATTACATTATTTTATTTTTTCAGTATTCCAAGATTTATTGTTTATGCCCCATACCCAGTACTCCATGAAATATGTGTCCTCAATTCCCACAACCAGGCTCACCGATCGGCCCACCCCCTCCCCTCCAAGACCCACAGTTTCTTTCTTAGTCCAAAGTCCTTCATGTCTCAACTCCCTCCCTTATTTACCCCACTTCCCATTCCTTTACTTCTCCCACCGTCCTCCATATTACTCCTTATGCTCTACAAGTAAGTGAAACCATATGATACTTGACTTTCTCTGCTTGGCTCATTACACTCAGCATAATCTCCTCGGTACCAGTCCATGTTGCTACAAAACCTGGTATTCATCCTTTCTGATGGAAGTGTAATATTCCACTGTATATATGGACCATATCTTTTTTATCCATTCATCTGTTGAAGGGCACCTTGGCTCTTGCCCCAGATTGGCGATTGTGGACATTGCTGCAATGAATATAGGGCTACATATGGCCCTTCTTTTCACTACATCTGTATTTTTCAGGTAAATACCAAACACTGCAATTGCAGGGCCATACGGTAGCTCTATTTTTAATTTTTTAAGGAGTATCTACACTGTTTCCCAAAGAGGCTGCACCAACTTGCATTCCCACAAAGAGTGTAAGAAGGTTCCCTTTTCTCCACAGCCTCTCCAACACTTGCTGTTTCCTGTCCTGTTAATTTTAGCCATTCTGACTGGTATGACGTGGTATCTCAATGTGTTTTTTTAAAAATATTCATATACCATATTTGTATTCTTTTTTTCTCTTTTTATTTATTGTTACAAAAATTTTTTTCCCAGTGTTCCAAGATTCATTCCCCATACCCAGTGCTCCACGCTTTAGGTGTCCCCAGTACCCACCACCAGGATGTCCCTCCATCCCCCTCCCTCCAAGGCCCTCAGTTTGTTTCTGTGTCCAAAGTCTCTGTTGTTTCGTTTCTCCCCCTGGATTACCCTACTTCCCATTTACTTTCCTTCTCCCACTGTCCGCCAGGTTACCCCTCATGCACTGCAAGTAAGTGAAACCATGTGATACTTGACTTTCTCTTCTTGGCTTATTTCACTCAGCACACTCTCTTCCAGTCCACTTCATGTTGCTACAAAAGTTGGATATTCATCCTTTCTGATGGAGGCATAGTATTCCATTGTATATATGTACCACATCTTCTTTATCCATTCATCTGTTGATGGGCACCTTGACTCTTTCCACAGTTTGGCGATTGTGGCTATTGCTGCGATGAACATTCAGGTGCATAGGGCCCTTCATTTCACTACATCTGTATATTTGGTGTAAATGCCCAGTAGTGAAATTGCAGGGTCATAGGGTAGCTCTATTTTCATTTTTTTAAGGAATCTCCACACTGTTTTCCAAACCGGCTGCACCAGTTTACATTCCCTCCAACAGTGGAAGAGGGTTCCCCTTTCTCCGCAGCCTCTCCAACACTTGTTGTTTTCTGTCCTGTTAATTTTGGCCATTCTGACTGGTATAAGGTGGGTATCTCAGTGTGGTTTTGTTTGAATTTCGCTGATAGCTAGTGACGCTCAACATTTTTTCATGTGTCTGTTAGCCATTTGTATATCTTTTATGGAGAAGTGCCTATTCATGTCTCTTGCCCATTTTTTGATGTGTTCATCTTCTTTTTGGGTGTTGAGTTTGAGTAGTTCTTTATAGATCTTGGATACCAGCCCTTTGTCTGTAGTGCCATTTGCAAATATCTTCCCCCATTCTGTGGGTTGCCTCTTTGTTTTGTTGACTGTTTCCTTTGCTGTACAGAAGCTTTTTATTTTAATGAAGTCCCAGAAGTTCATTTGTGCTTTTGTCTTCTTTGCCTTTGGAGACGTGCCTGGAAAGAAGTTGCTGTGGCCGATGTCAAAGAAGTCACTGCCTATGCTCTCTTCCAGGATTTTGATGGATTCCTGCCTCACATTGAGGTCTTTCATCCATTTCGAGTTTGCCTTTGTGTGTGGTGTAAGAGAATGGTCTAGTTTCATTCTTCTATAGGTAGCTGTCCAATTTTCCTAGCACCATTTATTGAAGAGACTGTCATTTTTCCACTAGATATTTTTTCCTGCTTTGTCAAAGATGATTTGCCCATAGATTTGTGGGTCCATATGTGGGCTCTCCACTCTGTTCCATTGGTCTATTTCTCTGTTTTTGTGCCAGTACCATGCTGTCCTGGTAATCACAGCTTTGTAATAAAGCCTGAAGTCAGGTTCCAGTTTCACGGCATTGTGGTCAGAGAATATGCAGGGAATAATTTCAATCTTCTGGTATCCGTTGAGCCCTGATTTGTGACCTAGTATATGGTCTATTCTGGAGAAAGTTCCATGTGCACTCGAGAAGAATGAGTATTCTGCTGTTTTAGGGTGAAATGTTCTGAATATATCTATGAGATCCAGCTGGTCCAATGTGTCATTCAAGGCTCTTGATTCTTTGTTCATTTTCTGTTTAGATGATCTGTCCATTGCTGAGAGTGCTGTGTTAAGATCTCCTACAATTAATGTATTTGCATCAATATGATTCTTTATTTTGTTTAACAGTTGGCTTATATAGTTGGCTGCTCCCATGTTGGGGGCATAAATATTTACAATTGTTAGATCTTCTTAATGTATAGACCCTTTAAGAATGATGTAGTGTCCTTCTGTGTCTTTTACTACAGTCTTTAGACTAAAATCCAATTTGTCTGATATGAGAATTGCTACCCCGGCTTTCTATTGTGGTCCAATGGCATGAAAGATGGTCTTCCATCCCATCACTTTCAATCTGGAAGTGTCCTTAGATTCAAGATGAGTCTCTTGTAAACAGCATATGGATAGGTCCTGTTGTTTTATCCAGTCTGTAACCCTGTGTCTTTTTATTGGAGCATTTAGGCCGTTCATGTTGAGAGTGATTATTGATAGATATGTTTGTACTGACATCATGTTGCCTATGGAGTTCATGTTTCTATAGATTACCTCTATAAATTTCTGTTTTGTGTCGCTCTTGGGTTCATTTCTCCTCTATAGAACCCCTCTTAGCATTTCTTGTAGTGCTGGCATGGTGGTTGCATAATCTTTTAGACCTTGGCGGTCTTGGAAGCTCTTTATTTCTCTTTCCATTTTGAAAGTCAATCTTGCTGGGTACATTATCCTTGGTTGCATGTTTTTGTCATGTAACTTCCTGAATATGTCTTGCCAGCCCTTTCTGGCTATCCAGGTTTCTGCGGAAAGATCTGACGTTATTCTGATGGTTCTCCCTCTATAGGTAAGGGATCGCTTTCTCCTAACTGCCCTTAAGACATATTCTTTGGTTTTATGATTCACGAATTTTACTATTATGTGCCTGGAGGTTTTTCTGGTCTCACTGATCTTGGGGGGTGTCCTCTCTGCTTCTAGGACATGAAAATTTGTTTCATTCCCCAGATTTGGGAAATTTTCATCCATGATTTGTTCAACAATATTTTCTAGGCTTCTCACTCTCTCAACTCCTTCGGGGATTCCAATAATTCTGATATTGGAGCGTTTCATGGCATCATTTTTTTCCCTTATTCTGTTTTCATGGGATTTTAGCTCTTTGCTCCAAGACTTCTCTTGCTTCTCCTTCTTAATCCATCTGTCTTTTAAATCACTGATATGATCTTCAGCTTCATTTACTCTGGCTGTTAGCATATTTAAATTAGATTGCATATCATCCATAGTCTTTCTAACCTCAGCTTTCACTTCTGTTACTATGGCTTCCACTTTGAGACTCCTGTTCTTTTTTCAATTAACTATTGCTTGGACGATTGCTGCCCTTAATTCCATTTCTGTCATATTGTTTATGTTCATTTCCAGTAATTCTGTGACCGAGGTTGCAGTCTCGGGGTTCTTCTTCTGTTGGATGTTCCTTATCTGAGTCATTGTGGTGAGGAGTGGTTGAGGGGGTGTATGGCTAAATATATCAGCCACTATCTAGGTGGATTGGTCGTTGGAAGGTTTTAGAGCAACCAGAATTTACCACCGAAAAGGGAGGAGAAAAAAAAAGAAAATGGAAGAGAAGAAGCAAGAAAAGAAACCCATGACAGAGTGGGTCCCAGTGGTAGGATTTATATGATACAAAACTGTTACAGGGTAAAGAAAAGGGTTATCAAGGGTGAATGAAGAGATCTAAAAGCGAAGCCCAACCTGTATGACCCCCAAGACCAGTATTTATATAATACAAAAGCAAAGACAATTACACAGCACACTGACAAAATATAATGGGAAGGTGAGGGTAGACACTCCTTGTGGGCAAGGAATACGTTTCAGACGCTACCGAGTTTGTCTTCTTATTATTGTTGGAGGAGCCCACTTTCAAAAGATATAGGGAGATTAGAACTGGTTGTATATAGGGGTAGTATTGAATAGAGATGTGAGATTGACTTGAGTCTTCTAACTACATGTACATGTAAAAGAGAGAATAAAGGAAAGAGGAGAGAAGAAAGGGAAAAACAGAGAAAGCAAACAGGAAAACAAGAGGCAACAACAAGAGCAGAAAATATAGGAGTGTGTTAGAAAAAATTTCAAGGTAAAAAGAAATGTTATGGGGTGTTGTATTAAGTATCACGTTGTGATAAGGGGGTTAAAAATTGATAGAAGTAAAACCGTGAGAATGTATTTTTAAGCTTAGAATGGAAGCTTTAAAAGTAAAAATAGAAAAAAGTTTAAAAAAGTAAATAAGGTGGAAAACTATCAATAAGTTGTAGGGCTTTTGGTACTTGTAGTCAGTGCCAGGAGTTTAATAAATCGCCTTTCCCCCGATTTGGGGTTTTCCAGTTTGAGTGTTATCCTCCTGAGCTTCTGACTTGCTTTCTGGGGGCGGGCCCTGCCTTTCTGTTTCAGTCCTTCTACCTGGGCTGAGTCTCTCCGCCCCCTTGCTAGAGGCTGGTCTCCATGGTACCCAGGTTATCAGGTTACAATTCTGGTGGCTGAGCATTGTTCTTTTATGTCCTTTTTCAGCTGCTGAGGAAGTCAGGTCAGAGCAAGATGTCTGCGCCCAGACCTTCCCAGGGAGAGTCTTTACACAGAGAGGGGCTCTTTACCGCCTCCCGGTTGGCAGCCTGTCACAACCTGGCACGCGCAGAGGCTGGATTGATCTCTGCCCATGCCCCCCGCTTTTGCTTCACTCCTGCACCTCAGAACCACAACTCCTTTTGGATCGCGCGACCTTGTCTGTGCCCTGGGACTTGAGGTCTCTCCGATCCCACTCAAGTCTGTAAAATCACCTTCCCTGGAGGGTCCGCGCCCGGCCCACGGGGTCAGAGAAGTGGGAGAAAAAGGCAGTGGCGGAAAAATAGAATCCACGCCCACTGCTCTCGCTGAGATACCCCGTTCCGCGAAGCCCTGCTTCTCTGGCTTAAGCAGTGGGGGGATAGACTCCACACCCCAGCCCCTCTATGTTCCCTGGAGCTGCGGGGCACTTCCTCTCCCTGCAGATTCCCGTCTCCCTGCTGCTGCGGAGGAAAAACTGATTTTGCACCTCACAGGGCACTCTCTGTCCCTGCGGGTCCCTGGTTCCACGCTCCGATGGCGGCAGCAGTGGCGAAAAAAAAGTCTCCTTTCCTTGCTGTGGGCTCTGCTGTGCTCCCGTTTCTGTCTCGCTCCGATTCAGACAGTAATCTGTTGTTATTCCTCACTCACAGAGCTCTGTCGTGTTGGGGTATTTGCTTTCAATGGTTCAGCTCTGCGGGCTTCCTCCCCCACTCCCCTGTCTCTGGGGGCAAGCCTCCGGTCCCTCTCACTTGTTTCTACCTTTTTGCGGATGGTCTTTTTCTCCCATGGTGATCCAGAAGCACAAAATATCACATTTCAGACTGATTTCTTGGGTGCTCAGAGTGGTCCTGTAGTGGTTTTTTTTGCTGGAATTGAGTGCACTTCAGGGAACTCCCCGAAATGCGGTCACCTGGCCTTCCGCCATCTTCTTCCTGCATTCACACTGAATTCAAGGCTTCAGAAGGCATCCTGCCAAAGCAGCTTCTGCCCCATCACAGCTGGCAAGCAACCCCGGCCAGGAGTGGCACCATTCCGATGTGACTCCTGCTCTGGGGAGGAAGGGAAATAACCCCACACACCAGCACACCACAGTTACTGCAGCTGGGTCTCTCCTCTCAATGTAGTTTTGATTTGAATTTCCCTGATAGCTAGTGATGCTGAACATTTTTTCATGTGTCTGTTAGCCACTTGTATGTCTTTGATGGAGAAATGTCTCTCCATGACTCCTACCTATTTTGATGTAATCATCTTTCTTTTGGTTGTTGAGTTTGAGTTCTTTATAGATCTTGGATATCAGCCCTTTGTCTGTACTGTCATTGCAAATATCTTCTCCCATTCCGTGAGTTGCCTCTTTGTGTTTTTGACTGTTTCCTTTGCTGTGCAGAAGCTTTTCATATTGATGAAGTCTCAAAAATTCATTTTGCTTTTGTTTCCTTTGCTTTGGAGACGTGTCTTGAAATAAGTTGCTGTGGCCAATGTCAGAAAGAATACTGCCTGTGTTCTCCTCTTGGATTTTGATAGATTCCCATCTCACATTGAGCTATTTTATCCATTAGTTTATCTTTTTGTGTGGCATAAGAGAATAGTCTAGTTTCATTCTTCTATACATAGCTGTTCAAGTTTCCCAGCACCATTTATTGAAGAGAGTGTCTTTTTTCCACTGGATATTTTTTCCTGCTTTGTAGAAGATTATTTGACCATAGAATTGTGGGTCCATATCTGGACTCCCTAACTCTGTTCCGTTGGTCTATGTGTCTGCTGTCTTGGTGATCAAAGCTTTGTAATAAAGCTTGAAATCAGGTAATGTGGTGGCCCCAGCTTTGTTTTCCTTTTTCAACATTTCCTTACCAATTCAGGGTCTTTTCTGGTTCCATATAAATGTTAGGAATGTTTGCTGCAGCACTTTGCAAAAATGCTGGTGGAATTTTGATCTGGATGACATTGAAAGTATAGATTGCTCTGGGTAGTATAGACATTTTAACAATGTTTATTCTTCCAATACATGAGCATGGAACGTTCTTCCGTCTTTTTTGTGTCTTTTCAATTTCTTTCATGAGTGCTCTATAGTTCCTCAAGTACAGATCCCTGACTTCTATCATTAGGTTTATTCCTCGGTATCTTAAGTTTTTTCATGCTATAGTAAACAGAATAGATCCTCTGATTTCCTTTTCTATATTTTCATTGTTAGTGTATAAGAACGCAACTGATTTCTGTGCAATGATTTTGTATCCTGACACATTACTGAATTGTTGTATGAGTTCTAGTAGTTTTGGGGTAGAGTCTTTTGGGTTTTCCACACAAAGTATCATGTCATCTGCAAAGAGAGAGAGTTTGATGTCTTCTTTGCCAATTTGAATACCTTTTATTTCTTTTTGTTGTCTGCTGTTTCCAGGACCTCTAACACTATGTTGAACAATAGTGGTGAGAGTGGGCATCCTTGTCTTGTTCCTGATCTCAGGGGGAAGGCTGTCAGTCATTCTGCATTAAGAATAATATTCACTGTGGGTTTTTTTAGGTAGATTTTATGAGGTTGAGAGATGTTCCCTCTGCCCTATACTTTGAAGAGTTTTAACCAGAAACAGATGCTGTATTTTGTCAAATCTTTGTTCTGTGTCAATTGAAAGAACCATGTGGTTCTTCTCTCTTCTCTTATTGAATTGTTCTATCACATTAATAACATTTGTGAATGTTGAACATCCCTTGAATCCCAGGGATAAATCCCACCTGGTCGTGTTGGATAATCTTTTTTATATACTGTGGGAGCTCGTAGCTAGGATCTTATTGAGAATCATGGCATCCATATTCGTCGAGGATATTGGTCTAAAATTCTCCTTTTTGATGGAGTCTTTGCCTGTTTTGAGATTAAGTAATGCTGGCTTCATAGAAAGAATATGGAAGTTTTCCTTCTGTTTCTATTTTTTGAAACAGCTTCAGGAGAATAGGTATTATTTGTTCTTTGAATATTTGGTAGTATTCCCCAGGGAATCCATCACGTCCTGGAGTCTTGTTTTTTGAGAAGTTTTTGATTACTACTTCAATCTCATTACCAGATATTGGTCTATTCAGGTTGTAAATTTATTCCTGTTTCAGTCTTTGAAGTCCAGGAATGCATCCATATATTCTAGGTTGTTAAACTTACTGGCATATAACTGTTGATAGTAATTTCTGATGATTGTTTCTATTTCCTTGGTGTTAGTCATGATCTCTCCCCCTTTCATTCATGATTTTATTAATTTGGGTCCTATCCCTTTTATGTTGGAATAGTTTGGCCAATGGTTTGTCGGTCTCATTAATTCTTTCAAAGAACCTACTTCTAGTCTCGTTGATGAGTTATACTGTATCTCTAGTTTCTAACTCCTTGATCTCTGCTCTAATCTTAATTATTTCCCTTCTTCTGTGTGAGGTTGGCTTAATTTGTTGTTGATTTTCCAGTTCTTTAAGTTGTAAAGAGAATTGGTGTATTGGGAATTTTTCCATTTTTTGGAGTGATGCTTGGATGGGTATGTATTTCCCCCTTAGGACTGACTTTGTCATATCCCATAGGTTTTGGATAGATGTATCTTCATTCTCATTGGTTTCCATGAATTGCTAAAGTTATTCTTTGATTTCCTGGTTGATCCATTCTTGATCATGATAGACTTTCGCTTCCAAGTGTTCAAATTCCTTCTGAAATTTTTCTTGTGGTTGAGTTCCAGTTTTAAGGCATTTTGGTCAGAGAATATGCAGGGCCCTGATTTGTGACCTAGTATGTGGTCTATTCTGGAGAAAGTTCCATGTGCACCTGAGAAGAATGAGAATTATGTTGTTTTAGGTTGGAATGTTCTGAATGTATCTATGAGGTCTATCTGGCCCAATGTTTCACTCTAAGCACTGGTTTCCTTGTTAATTTTTCTGTTTAGATGATCTGTCCATTGCTGAGAATGTCATGTTAAGATCCCCTGCATTTAACTTACTTGTATCAATGTAACTCTTTATTTTGCTGATGGATCTTTATTTAACTGATGGCCTATCTGGTTGGCTGCTTATATTGGGGGCATAAATATTTACAATTGTGAGATCTTCTTGGTGGATAGACCCTTTAAGAATGATGTAGTGTCTTCTGTATCTTTGACTACAGTCTTTATATTAAACTGTAATTTATCTTATGTGAGACTCACTACCTCAGCTGTCTTTTGAGTTCTGTTGGCATGAAAAATTGTTCTCCATCCCCTCACTTTAAGTCTGGATGTATCCTTAGATTCAAAATGTGTATCTTTTAGACAGCATATGGACGGTTCCTGTCGTTTTGTCCAGTCTGCAACCCTGTGCCATTTTATTGAAGCATCCAGGCCATTTACATTGAGAGTGGGTATTAAAAGACACGTTTTTATTAACATCATGTTCCCTTTGAAGTCCTTGTTTCTATAGAGTGCCTCCATAAATTTCTATTCTGTGTCACTCTTGGGTTCTGTCCTCTTTTATAGAACCTCCCTTAATATTTCTTGTAGTGTTGGCTTGGTGGTCACATAATCTTTTTGACCTTGCAAGCCCTGGAAGATCTTTATCTCTCCACCCATTTTGAAAGTCAACATTACTTCATAGAGTATCCTTTGCTGCATAATTTTTTCATTTAGTGCCCTGAATATGTCTTGCCAGCTCTTCCTGGCTTTCCAGGTTTCTGTAGACAGATCTGACATTATTCTGATGGTTCTCCCTCTGTCTGTAAGGGATCTCTTCCCACTAGCTGCCATTAAGAAATATTTTTTGAATTTATGATTTGTGAATTTCACAATTATGTTCTTAGGGTTTTTTCCTAGCCTCGGTGATCTTGGGGCATGTTCTCTCTGCCTCTAGGACCTAAACACTTGTTTCATTCCACAGATTAGGGAAATTTTCATTCAGGATTTGTTCAACTATATCTTCTAGTATTCTCTCTCTCTCTACTCCTTCAGGGATTCCAAAAATTCTGATATGGGATCATTTAATGGCATCATTTATTTCCCTAATTCTATTTCCATGGGATTTTAGCTGTTTGTTCCAAGACTTCTCCTGCTCCTTCTTCTCAATCAATCTGTCTTCTAGATCGGTAATGTGATCTTCTGCTTCACTTAACATAGCTGTTAGAGTACTTAGATTAGATTAGCTATCATTGATAGCATGTTTAACCTCTGCCACATTGGCTTTCACTTCCTGCCTTAGAGATTCTATTTTGCCACTAATGGTCTTTTCCAACTTAGGCATTGCTTGGATTATTGCTACCCTGAATTCCTTTTCTGTCATATTGTTTATGTCCATATCCCATAGTTCTGTCACAGGGGTTTCAGTCTCTGAGTATTTCTTCTCCTGGGTGTTCCTCTTCTGAGTCATACTGGTGAAGGGTAGTTGAGGGAATGTATTGCTGAATATATCAACCATGATCCAGGTGAGTTGCCTGTTGGAAGGTTTTGGAGCAATCAGAAGTCACCACCGAAAAGGAAGAGGAAAGAAAAAAGAGAAAGAAAAAGTAAAAAAAAACGCAAGAAAAAACCTGGCCATAATGGGCCCCAATGGTAGAATTTATATGGCACAAAACCAAAAAAGAATAAACAAAAAGACAGTCAAAAGTTTTTTAAAAAGGAGAAAAAAAAAAAAGCAAAACCCAGCCCAGACAACCCCCAAGAGTAATATTTATATAGTACAAAGGCAAAAATAAATACACAGAAACACTGACAGATGAATAAGATGGGAAGGTAGTTACAAACCCTTGATGTGGGCAAGGAAAGTCTTTCAGTTCCTCCTGGGTATATCTTGTAATTTTTGTTAGAGGACTCAACTTTCTAGAGATATAGGGAAGTTAAAACTGGTTTATACATAAGGGTACTTTTGAATAGGAAAGAAGGATTACCTTGAAGTTTATATTATATGTCTATTAAGAAGAAAGAAAGAAATAAACAAAGAAAGAAAGAAGAAAAGAAAAAGAAAGAAAGAAAGAAAGATGAAAGAAAGAAAGAAAGAAGAGAGAAAGGAAGAAAGGAAGAAAATAAGAAAGGAAGAAAGGAAGAAAGGAAGAAAGAAAGAAAGAAAGAAAGAAAGAAAGAAAGAAAGAAAGAAAAGAAAGAAAAGAAACGAAAAGAAACGAAAAGAAATGAAACGAAACGAAACGAAACGAAACGAAAAGAAAAGAAAAGAAAAGAAAAGAAAAGAAAAGAAAAGAAAGAAGAAAAAGAAACAGATATATGTTTGGAAAAAGTCCAAGTTAAAAAGTTTTCATGGAATATTGTATTAAACATCAAGTTTTAATAATAAGTAGTTTAAAAATAAAAGAATAATAATTGTGAGAACAAATTTAAAATTTAAAAAAATTAAAAATAAAAATGAAAAGAAATTTTTTAAAAAATGAAAAGCTGTATCTATAAAATATACAGGTTTATGGGTAGTACTGGGAGCATATCATATTGTTTTTTTCCCAGATGTTGACATTTTACAGTTTTATGGAACCCTTTGGTGATTGTTCCCTTGTTCTTTTGGCTTGCCTTGTGGGGGAGGGGCCTGCCATGTTTTTTTTTTCAGTCAGTCTTGCTTGGGCTGAGTCACCCTGACTCCTATCAAGGGGCTGGGCTCTGTGGAAACCAGTTTTTCAGACTTTTGTTTTCTGAGATTTTTGTTCTTTGGTGGCTTTTTGCAGGTTTTGGAGAGTCAAGGCAAAGTTAGCTTTCTGCACCCAGACCATTGTCTCAGAGAGAAGCCTCAGTCTGCTCCTCTTTGAAAGGTCCAAAACACAGACTGCCCCTCCGCAAACTCCCCTGCACACGGCCACCTCTCATGGGTGGCACGCACCCTCAGTTACCACCACAACAGTCACCTGAGGCCACGGCTTGTTCTACACCCCCATGTCACAGAAACAGAGAACACTACTGGTTTGGGTGAGCCTGCTGTTGTGGGACCGTGGTCTGTAGCTCACACCCAGGCTGGGTGCCCTCGGACTCTGTGGTCCGGCAGGTCATGTGGAAGGCTGTGGGCAGAGGGGCCTCCAGTGTCGGCGGGGGTGCTAGCAGCGGAAAGCCACCAGCTCAGGGATTCCCTACTGTGCTCACTCAGGCGCCAGCGGGTGCTGGCTATGGCTGTGCGGTGACTGCAGGTTTTTTATGTCCATGCCCATGGCTGTCAGATTCCACCAGTTGTCCTTTAAGATCCTTTATTTTTGAGTGCTTTTAACCAGATTCTAAGTTGGTGCTTGTCCCCAAGCACAGAGCACTTTCACATTTGGGTATTATTTTCCAATGGGTCACTTCTGGTGGCTCCTTCCCCCTTCTGTTTAATCCCCTAAAATCATTCCGAGTGCTCCCACTCTGCTTTACCTCTCCACTGGTGCTCTTCTTCCCCTGTAAAGATCCAGAAGTGTGTAGTCTTACATCTGAGGCTGATTTCATTGGTGTTCATAATGTTCTGGTAGATATTTAGCTCACTTCAGGGGACTGGTTGAAACAGGGTCTCCTACTTCTCTGCTATCTTGCCCCCTTCAACAAGTGCCCTCCTTAATTCCCATCACCCATTTCGCCCATCCCCCACCCACCTCCTTCCATTAATCCTATTTGTTCTCTATAGTTGAGTTTCTTATGGTTTGGTTCTCTCCTTTTTTTCCCTGTGTGTTCATCTGTAAAACTTAATATTTTAAGTGATGTGATGTGGCACTTCTGCAAATTGGATTCTCCCTGCTATTGTTGCTTCTTATGGTAATTGTTGTTTGGTTTGATTTTGTGTGTGTGTAAATTTTATGAGCTCTTTTTGTAAATTTTATATCCTTTGTGTGTAGCCACTGAGGTCTCTTCTCAGTTTGCTTAGTGCTGACTAATGATTAAGCAGCAATTTCCTTAAATGCCTGGAATGAATAAATACCCTTAATCTGTGCTGAAAGACATTGTATGTATGTTGGAGCATGCCTTCAACATTCAGCCAAGCAACTTTACTTAGCTTTCAGTTCCTACTTGTACAGAGATTCAAGATCAGCCAGAGGTGAGAGGCTAGAACATTCTTAGATCTTACCTGAGCCTTCACAGAGCCCTAGGCACATGTATGGTCTTCTTGATTCTTAGAAATATGTTAGTGCTTTTCAAAGTTCCTATGTACATCTCATTCTTTAGCTATTTCATTAATCTTTTGGTTAGTCTACTGTTTGCTGTATACATTACCCACTATCTTATTCAACTGCAAATTCAAAACATTTGTCTGTGATTACTTTCAGTAAACACGTTCCCTCTTCCAGGGAGATTTTCTTTTTAATTCTTTAATATCTGAATCCATCCTGTAGGAAGGAGGGATCTTTTAGGAAACCATCAGACAAGATAATAACAATTCCTTGATAATAAGACCTTTTGAGAGAGTTGTAGCTCCATTATGCTCCCTCCAGGGACTGCCAAGGTGTTTGCAATGTGAGCTGCTATTTTTTTCAATATTTTTAATTTTTTTAATTTAAATTAAATTTAGTTAACATATAGTGTATTATAGTTTCAGGGGTAGAGTTTAGTGATTCATCAGTTGCATGTAACAGGCAGTATGTAGGCTCTTATTTTTTTAAGGTTACTGAGTAATGATAGTAGAGGCTAGAATTAGGAAAAATTGAAGTACCACAAAGCTCACTATTCTTAATGAGATTCAGTTGTATTGCTGGAATAAACACTATCCGGGTTGCTGAAAGCATTTGATTAACTTCCTGTGTTCTGAAAAAGTGGATTCTGACAAATTTTACCAGGTTTTATATTGCCTTCATGGAAGGACAAAATTTTGGAGGTCCTTACTGCCCACCATTTTAACTGACATTATCTTATGCAATTACCCTTTAAACTGGTTAGGAGAAGAAAAAATAAACAAATATGTAATTATGGTCTCTATTATCCTTGCCAACATAATTACATTTATTGGAGCTGTTATTTTTTTCATGTGGATTTTAATTAGTAACTGGTGTCACTTCTTTTTTTTCTTTTGCCTGAAAAACTTCCCTTTGTATTTTTTGTAAGGGATGTCTTCGAGCAATAAGTTATCTCAGTTTTTGTTTATCTGGGAATATCTTCATTTTTCCTTCATTTTTGAAGGATAACTTTATCATATATAAAAACTTGTCTAACAGTTAATTTTCTTTATTTATTGATGTCTAAACACCACACATTGTTATATTAGTCTCAGGTGTATGACATATTGATTCAACAACACTATATATTATTTTTTATGCATTTTGACATCATTCCACTATATCATCACACTGCCCCTAATGTTCTTCAAGATAAGTCAGTTGTTAACCTTGTGTTTTGCTTGTATATGATGAGTCATTTTTCTTTTTTCTTTTCTTTTGGTCTTTATTTTGGGAAGTTTGATTATAATATATTTAGACTTTTTAAAAACTTATATATATGAATTTCATTGATCGCTTGGGTGTACAGATTAATGTGTTTATCAAAACTAGGACCATTTCAGTTATTTTTTTTTCTTTTTTTGACTTTAAATTTATTTTTTCAGTGTTCCAAGATTCATTGCCCATGCCCCACACCCAGTGCTCCATGCTCCATGCAATAGGTGCCCTCAATACCCACCACCAGGCTCTCCCATCCCCCCACCCCCTCCCTCCAAGTCCCTCAGTTTGTTTCTGTGTCCAAAGTCTCTCATGTTTCATTTCTTTCCCTGAATTACCCTACTTCTTTCCTTTTCCTCTCTCTTTGCCTTCTAAGACTCCAATTATGTGCACCCTTGATGGTGTCCCACAGGCATCTTTATTCTTCATTCTTTTTCTTCCTGTTCCTGAGACTGGACAATCCCAACTGATCTATCTTCAAGTTTATTCTCTCTTCTGCCAGTTCAAGTCTTCCATTGATTACCATTAATACATTTTTCTTTTCAATTATATAATTTTTCAACTTCAGGATTTTTATTTGGTTTTTTATTAGACTTTTGTTATCTTTATCAATAGTATCTATTTAGTGAAGCATTGTTCTAATACACTTTTTTAGTTCTTTGAACATATTTAAAATAGCTTCTTTTAACTCATTGCCTAATAAGCTCAAAGTTCTTCCTCAGGAAAAATTTCTATAGAACAATTTTTTCCATGTATAGATAATACTTGGATTTTTTGTTTCTTTTGGTTTTAGGGGTTTTTTTTTGCATGTGTAATAATTTTTTGTTGAAAAATTGGTCTTTTAGGGGGAGTCAAGATGGCAGAAGGCCAGGTGACTGCATTTTGGGGAGTTCCCTGAAGAGAGCTGAATTCCAGCAAAAAAAAAACACTACAAGACCACTGTGAACACCCATGAAATCAGCCTGAAATGCAATATTTCCCACTTCTGGACCGCCACGAGAGACAAAGAACATCGGCAAAAAGGTAGAAACAAATAAGAGGGTCTGGAGGCTTGCCCCCAGAGACAGGGGAGTGGGGGAGGAAGCCTGCAGAGCTGAACCATTGAAAACAAATACCCCAAAACGAAAGTGCTCTGTAAGTGAGAAATAACAGCGGATTACGGCCTGAATCGGGGCTAGACAGAAACGGGAACACAGCAGAGCCCGGGGCAAGGCACAGAGACTTTTTAAAATCTTTTTTCTTTTCCCGCTGCCCGGCGGCCCAGCGGGCCCGGCACGCAGCTGCCTCCGCCTGAGCCGCCACAGCTGCCAGGAAAGCGGCTGGAGTGGATTCAATTTTTATGCCGCTGCCCTTCTCTCCCGTTTCTCTCCACACCATGGGCTCCACGCAGACGCCCCCAGGGAAGACGTTTTTAAAATTTTTATCTCTTTTCCCGCCACCCGGCCGCCCCGCGGGCCACCGCTGCCCACCGGGCCCCGCGCGCCACCGCCTCCCGCCCAGCCCCTGCGCCACCACCGCCGCCACCGGAGCCACCACAGCTGCCGCGAAAGCAGTGGGAGTGGATTCTATTTTTACGCCGCTGCCCATTTCTCCCGTTTCTCTCCACACCATGGGCCGTGTGCAGACCCCCCCAGGGAAGGCATTTTTACAGACTTGCGTGGACCCAGAGAGGCCCCAGGTCCCAGGGCGCGGACAAAGTCCCGGGATCCAAAAGGAGTTGTGGCTTTGAGGTGTGGGAGTGAAGCGACAAGCGGGGGTGGGGGCAGAAATCAATACAACGTCTGCAACAGCCTGGCTGTGACAGACTGCCAACCAGGAGGCTGGAAAGAGCCCCTCCCTATGTAGAGGCTCTCTCTGGGAGGGAGGTCTGGGCGCAGACATCTTGCTCCGACCTGACTTCCTCAACTGCTGAAAAAAACGTAAAAGAACAACGCTCCGCTACCAGAGAATTGTAACCTGATAATCTGGTTACCATTGAGACCAGCCTCTAGCAAGGGGGCCGAGAGACTCAGCCTAGGTAGAAGGACTGAAAGGGAATGGCACGCCCCGCCCCCAGAAAGCACGCCAGAAGCAGGAGGACAACATTCCAATGCAAAACCCAAAATCGGGGGAAAGGCAATTTATTAAACTCCTACCACTGACTACAGGTACCAAAAGCTCTACAACTCATTGATAAAGTTTTCCACCTCATTTACTTTTTAAAACTTTTTTCTAGTTTTATTTATGAAGCTTCCACTTTAAGCTTAAAATTACATTCTCACGGTTTTTCTTCTTTCAATTTTTAGCCCCCTTCTTATCACAACGTGATACCCAATATAACACCCCATAACATTTTTATATATTTTTTTATTATTTTTTTTCTATTTTTTCTCTTTTATACCCTGAAATTCTTTCAAACACACTCCTGAATTTTCTGCTTTTGTTGTTCCCTCTTGTTTCCCTGTTCGCTCTCTCTGTTTCTCCCTTTCTTCTCTCCTCTTTCCTTTGTTCTATCTTTTACGTGTACATGTAGATACAAGCTTCAAGTCAATCCCACATCCCTATTCAATACTACCCCTATATACAACCAGTTCTAATCCTCCTATATCTTTTGAAAGAGGGCTCCTCCAACAATAACAACAAGACAAACTCGGGAGCGTCTGAAATGCATTCCTTGCCCACAAGGACTGTCTGCCCTCACCTTTGCACTCTAGCTTCTCAGTGTGTCTGTGTAATTATCTTTACTTCTATATTATATAAGTACTGGTCTTGGGGGTCATATAGGTTGGGCTTTGCTTTTTGACCTCTTCATTTACCCTTGATAACCCTTTTCTTTACCCTGTAACAGCTTTGTAACATATAAATCCTATCACCGGGCCCTGCTCTGGCAGGTGTGTCTTTTCTTGCTTCCTCCTTTCCGTTTTCTTTTTTCTTTTTCCTCCCTTTTTGGTGCTGAACTCTGGTTGGTCCAAAACCTTCCAACGACCAATCCACCTAGATAGTGACTGATATGTTTAGTCATACACTCCCTCAACCACTCCTCGCCACAATGACTCAGAGAAGGAACACCCAACAGAAGAAGAACCCTGAGACTGCAACCTCAGTCACAGAATTACTGGAAATGAACATAAACAGTATGACAGATATGGAATTCAGGGCAGCAATAGTCCAAGCAATAGTCAATTTAGAAAAGAACATTAGTCTCAAAGTGGAAGCCATAGTAACAGAAGTGAAAGCTGAGGTAAGAAAGGATTTAGATGAGATGCAATCTGATTTAAATATGCTAACAGCCAGAGTAAGTGAAGCTGAAGATCGTATCAGTGATTTGGAAGACACACGGAATAGGAAGGAGGAGCAAGAGAAGTCTTGGAGCATACAACTAAAATCTCAAGAAAACAGAATAAGGGAAATGAATGATGACGTGAAACGCTCCAATATCAGAATTATTGGAATCCCTGAAGGAATTGAGAAAGAGAGAAACGGAGCGGGGCCCAGGCCCAGCCACCGCCGCCGCCGCTGCAGCCGCCGCGGAGCTCCGCCGCCGCCGAGCACCATGGGAGACGCCGGGAGCGAGCGCAGCAAAGCGCCCAGCCTGCCGCCTCGCTGTCCCTGCGGCTTCTGGGGGTCCAGCAAGACTATGAACCTCTGTTCCAAATGCTTTGCTGATTTTCAAAAGAAACAACCAGATGATGATTCCACTCCAAGTACAAGTAACAGCCAATCAGATTTGTTTTCTGAAGAGACCACCAGTGACAACAACAATACCTCTATAACCACGCCAACTCTTAGTCCCAGCCAGCAGCCGCTTCTGACAGAATTGAATGTAACTTCACCAAGTAAAGAGGAGTGTGGGCCATGCACAGACACAGCTCATGTTTCGTTAATCACACCAACCAAAAGATCCTGTGGTACAGATTCACAGTCTGAGAATGAGGCTTCGCCAGTGAAACGGGCACGACTACTGGAGAATACCGAACGACCTGAGGAAACCAGCTGATCTAAACAGAAGAGTCGACGTCGGTGCTTCCAGTGCCAAACCAAACTGGAGCTGGTGCAACAGGAATTGGGATCGTGCCGCTGTGGTTACGTGTTCTGTATGTTACATCGCCTCCCCGAGCAGCATGACTGTACGTTTGACCACATGGGCCGCGGTCGAGAGGAAGCCATCATGAAAATGGTGAAACTGGACCGGAAAGTGGGGCGCTCCTGCCAGCGCATCGGGGAGGGGTGCTCCTGAAGGCCAGGCCCGGCCACCACACGACGCTGTTCTTAGTTCACTAATGTTAGCCTTATTTAGGACAAAGTCAGCCAGACACCTGTACTGGGCACGCGTCAGACTACAGCCAGTCCGTTTCCTTTCTTTAGCCAGCCATCCTGGTACTGTAGTTTAGGGGTTGATGGTGGTTGAAATTGATTTCTGGCTGGTTACTAAGGTGCCTGCTAGCCATTGTATAAAATTAAAACATGAAGAATATTTTTTTTTTTGAGCATGGCTAGTGGATTTAAAACAACACATACCTGTCACTGCTGGAGTCAAACTTATAAAAAGCCTTAAGCGGAAAGTGTTCCAGATGGAGACTGAGTTAATAGAGGAGTAGAAGCTGGTGTTAAAGTCCCCATGACGCACGTGGCTTTGCCAGAAACTCTGGTTAATGTTCGGCCTTTCACCTCTTCACTTATCCTTAGTCCCAGTAGCCAGGATACCTGATGGCCACGCGTGCCTTGGCCACAGGAGGCTGTTGAGATTGTCCATGTGGCTGGGGCTGGGTGGTGGCTTCGCTCTCCCACAGAGCTGGAAATGGGGGGGGCAGGTTCTTAGGAAAATTTTTTTACCTGACTTGCTATGAAAAAGCTCTCTCATCACATGAGAAGAGAAACAATAACCTCACTTTGAAAATTAGCTCCACTCAAGACTAGTCCATGTACGAGACCCATCTTTTCTACACAGGACCCACGGTCAGAGAAGCAACCAGGGGCGCACCCTGACCCCACTGGCTCTGGTTTGCCATTTGCCAAGTGCAGGGATCTGGCAGTTGATCAAATAAGGCTAATTACAGCATAGCAGCTGCGGCTAGGATGTACAGACTGGCCTCTGCAGCTAGATTTCTATATTGGGAGTTTTTAAAAAGACATTTCATAGCCAACGGGAATCAGTAGAAGGGCTGGGGAGCATGTGGGACGCTGCTGCCCACAGCCTCTGCCCCTCCAGCGGCCGCCTGCCCGGCCCTCTCGGGGCCAAGAGGATGACACCATGACCCA
>PITA01008715.1:0-74598 GCA_004023965.1 Spilogale gracilis
GCATATGGCCCTTCTTTTCACTACATCCGTATCTTTGGGGTAAATGCCCAGTAGTGCAATTGCAGGGTCATAGGGTAGCTCTATCTTTAATTTTTTAAGGAATCTCCACACTGTTTTCCAAAGCGGCTGCACCAGTTTACATTCCCACCAACAGTGTAAGAGGGTTCCCCTTTCTCCGCAGCCTCTCCAACACTTGTTGAAAAACAAGTTTATCTTAATCTTTTTTCCTCTTTTGTGAATTTCTCTTTCTCTACTACTCCAAACCTTAGTGTGCATGAATGTAACTCTTCATATTGGCTAATGTTTGGATTTTTCTCTCCTTAAAGGAAGAATCAGGAGATAAAGATTTAGACCTTGACTCCTGTAGAGTTGATTATGGCTCTGTAATAAATTGCCACAAACTTAGTGGCTTCAAATAATACAAACTTAACTGTCTGACAGTCCTGGAGGCTAGAAGCACCAAATCAATTTCAGTGGATGAAAGGTGTCAGCAGGATTGGTTCTTTCTGGAGGCTCTCAAGGAGAATCTCTTCCCTTGCCTTTTCTGCCTTCTGGGAGCCCCTGCATATCTGGGCTGGTGAGCAGCCCTTGCTTATATCATCCCAGATACTTGCTGCTGTTGTCACATGTAATTCTCCTTTGGTCTTTTTGCTTCCTCTTACAGGGACCCTTGTGAGTATATTGAAGGCCCACTTGGATAATCCAGGATCATCTTCTCATCTCAGAATCCTTAATCACAGCTCCAGGTGCCCCTTGCCATGTAGCCTAACATAGTCACAGGTTCTGGGGATTAGGATGTGGCTGGGGGGAGGCACATTATTTCAAGGACTGCAACTCCAAAGACCTTCATTCCTTTCACACCTATGACCACACCTTGAACCTTGTGATTCTCTCCAGTATCCTAGCCTCTGATACAGTCCCACATCATTTTAGATCTTTTGGTCTCTACATGCCACTGTTCCTGTCATTTGCCATTACGGAGGCCTTAGCCCCTTAACATTTGAAGAAAAAGTTACAATGCCTATTGATTTTATCCCTTTCTCTATGGTCCATTTTATCTCCAGTTCTTTTGTGATAAACTAAGTTCCATTACCCTTGTCCTCACACATGCCTGACAAAGAGCTCCATATCTGAATAAAAGTGGAAGCCAATATGTGAAGTGGTGAGATTCTGAAATCTGCAGGACTGGAAGTGGAGGATGGGGAAATGGTGCTACTGCCTTTAATTCCCGCGTTCACTCTGATATTATGAAAGGGTTTGGAGTTAGGAATGAGTTAAAAGGGTTTTTCAGAGATCGCTTTTCTGCTGCTGTTGAGTCAGCACCTCTACCAAAGGGGAGAAGTAGGTGGTGGGTGGAGGGAATCCTCCGTCTCCAGTCAAGAGGGAGGGCGTTCGGGCTCCTGGGTGGCTCAGTGGGTTAAAGCCTCTGCCTTCAGCTCAGGTCATGATCTCAGGGTCCTGGGATAGAGGCCTGCATCGGGCTCTCTGCTTGGCAGACAAAAGCTAAAGGTACCACTAGCTGCCTACGAGTTGAAGTAAGTAGCAAGTTGCAAGAGAGATGCTCTTGCCCTCAAGGCAAATGCACGTGAGAGATCTCCATGGCTGGGAATGCTGGATCAGGTTGATGGAGTCACACCAACTAGCTCAGATTCCAGAGTCAGTGCTTAGAGGAGAGCTGTGCAGAAGCATACTGGGTGGGCAAGAAATAATCTTAGCTTAGCCACTGGGGCTTACTTGTTCCCACAGCATGTTGTAGCCTTGTAACATGGTCCCACATACAGCATGGCCATTTTCCCCTGAGTTCTGGTGGGCAAAGTGAGATGCGATGTGTGCAATGCCCTGGGTGATGTTAATTTCCCTCCCTCCCATGGTGAACTAGATCAGCCTTATGGAGGAAACACTTGCAAGGGACTGGCACGTGCACTGAGGTGTGTCTGAGGCAGGGGCATTGAGTCTTTGTTGCCATGAAACCAATTTAGATCCTTTGAGCACCACGTCTCAGCCTAATTTATTGGTTTGTCTTACTCTAATTTTGGTTCCAGTGTTAGGATTTTCTACAGATCTCAAAGGAAGTAACTTCTTGGTATTGGACCATATCAAGGTTAAGCCATTCCTTTTTTGGCTTCATTTCTCAGGTGTTTTTTTGTTTGCTTATTTGCTTTTTGGCTAGGAATAAAGGCACTTCCTGTAAATATGGATAGGCCACATAGGTTTATGGCAGGTGTATGACTTTTATTCATTCAATAATTTTTTATTGTAAGTCTTCTAGAAGATCTGGGGTTGGGACAGTAGAGAACAAGAAATTCGGTGGTATCTTCACAGAGCCCATGGGACCCCACAGGGTTACAAATCATGGAGATTCTTGTGGGAGGTCCACTGAGGCAAGTCAAGGATGGCTCTCAGGAGAACATAACATCTAAACTAAGGCATGAAGCGGGAGGCATAGGCAAAGAAGGGAATGTAGGGAGAGGAGTGGCAGAGGTACAGGAGATGGTGGCGGATAATGTTAGGTGTGTTTCCCCCATCTAAATAATTCTGTCCTCTTGTTGAGCAGGTACATGATAATGATGACAAGACAATTCTGTCCCTAAATTTTAACTCTTAAAGCATTTCTGAATGAGAACTAGCACATCCATCATGGTACTCATTTATGGAATGTGAATTAGGAATCGAGACTCAGCTTGAACATATCTTAGTCCGTTCGGGCTCCTGTAACAAAATGGCATGCACTGGGTGGCTTGCAAACAGAAATTTATTTCTCCTAGTTCTAGAGGTTGGAAGTTTGAGATAAGGGTGCCAGCATGGTGGAGTAAAAGGCTGGCTTCCAGGTCACATATTTCTCATTGTTCCCCCACGTGGTGCAAGTCAGGGGCAAGGGAATTCTTTTGGGTCTCTTTCATAAGGGCACCAATCCCATTCACGATGGCTCCTTCCTCAGAACCTAGTTCCCTCCTACAGGTCCCATCTCCTAATACCATCATCTGGGAGTGAGATTTCAACATAGGAATTTTGGGAAGACACATTCAGACCATAGCAAGCATAGTGTTTACTCTGAAACTTTTCTGAGCATATGTGGCCTATACACTTAATAGCCACACGCAACCTCCTTCTCCTTTGCTGCGTCCCCCTAGAAGTTGAAAAGCCAAAAATTCACTTTTCCAGCTTCCCTTGCAGTAAAGGGTGGTGATGTAGCCCAAATTTGGGCTGTGAACCCTGAGTCGAAGTCTACAGGAGAGACTACTTGGAAAGCAAACTCTCACTTGATTCACAAAGAAGAGAGAAAAGGAACACATGAGCTGATCTAGCCCTTTCGCCTTTTCTCTTTAACCTGCCTTGAACACAGACACAATGGCTGGAGATGCAGCAGTCTTCTTGTGGTATGTAGGACAAACCAAAGAAATAGCAGAAAAAGAAACCCCCAAATCTTTAAAACTCTGATCTACCCCTGTAAGTACTCACCTCCAGACTCGTGAGTATGTTTAAAAGTACACAATGCTGGAAAGAACCTAGTAGTCCTTCCTCTGAATTTCTGCCTTACCTGTGATAATGATCTTCCTTTCCATTATCCTTGAGTATAATTTTTGGTTTGTCTGTCTGCCTTTCCCAATACCAGGAGCTCCTTTGGGTCAGTGACTATCTTACCATTTCGATGACCCCAAAGCTGTTACAGCGCCTGGCACATGATAGATGATTAGTACTATTTTGTTAAATGAGTGAAGGACCGAATGAATGATGCAACTCTGTGGAGGATGGTATGGGGAAGGAGACCTCCATTAGTGAGGCCACTGGAGAGGTGACTGCAGTAAGAATCCAGGCAAGAGGCAGTGAGACCCTGAGCTAAAGCAAGAGAATGCAGATAAAGAGAGAGGCTGAAGTCAGGGCTTACTGAGGAGGCTGAAGGGACAGGACCTGGTCAGGGCTTGGGGAAGAAAAAGGGGAAGAGGAAGGGCTTGAAGATGGCCAAGAACTCTTTAATGCCTAGTGGGTTCGGGTGTCCACCAGTTCTGTGGTCCTGGTTACTCAGACATGTGGGTGCCTTAGTCATCTCGTGTGAAAATTAGGGATAATAGTAATGCACACATGGGTTTGTTATAGGAAGCAAATGATTTAGCATGTGTAAACTGCTTCTAATAGTGCCTGGCACATTGTAAGTGTGCAATACGTGTTATCAGCTGTCACCGTCGTCATCTGTTGACACTGGGGCAGGAGAGCAAGAAAGCAGGAAGGGTGTTGAAAGAGAGGAGGGTGAAAATGAGCAGGAAGGGGGCATTCAGGAGGAATGGGGAGGAGGACCCAAGTAGCCAGCAGTGACTTTAAGATGTTCAGCATCTTCTCAGGCTCAGCTGCTGGAGCGAAAGACTTTATTTAAAGTGGGACTGAAAGTCATTTAATGAGCTCAAGAGGAATGGGATTAGGTACAGCCTGCTTTTATTCAAGACTTGTGTCAACTGGTTATGCTGCTTTGATTATTGTTTTAAACATGTCCCAGAGGGCTTGGGGTAAGAAATGAAGAGTGGAGGATGCTCATTTTTAATGTGAAGAATTGTAAGCTATTCTGGGGCGCAGTAGGAATCTCGGGAGGGTTGTGCCTAACAGATTTCTGAAACAATTAATGAAGCCTAAGCGCAAGAATAACACGAGAGGCGCTGTGTGCGGGCCATTAGCCTCGAGGCAGTGGAGGACCCTGTGTGATCAGGCAAGGGTGAAGTGGAGGAGCAGCAACCACGCTCTCACTGATGGGACCAGGGGCCTTTGATTAGGTTACAAGGGAACAATGACAAAAGTTCCACTTATTGCATGCCTAAGAGGGTCCAGTATTTTACATATTCCTCTAATCCTTTTGGTTTCCCTGCAAGAGTGAGTTATTATTATGTCCATTTTAAGAATGAGAAAATTGAGGACTGATGAGATTAAAGAACATTTCCAAAATCCACCAACTGGGAAGAGGTAGAACCACGATTCAAAAAAGGTCTGGCCAAGATTTGGCTGTTACCTTTTCACTGTGGAGGAAGGAAGCATCAGGATAAAAGTATTTCTGTAGTCCCTGCTTTCCTTTTTTTCTTTCTTCCTAACTTGTCATCTCATAAGACCGTGAAGAGATCTGGCAAACCTTTTTTGTTTCTTTTTGTTATTTATTTATTTATTTATTTATTTATTTATTTATTTATTTTTCATTCATTCATTCATTCATTCATTCATTCATTTATTGAGCCCTGGCAAATCTTGACCCTGTCGTGGAGACAGAAGCCAAGCCTTTTTAGGAGGGCTGCCTGGCTGACTCCTAAGGTGTCAAAGGTGTCTGCTCAGAGCAAACTGCTCTTCATCCTGACATCTGCTCATTCCAGGTGCTGGATCTATTTTTGGTAGCCAACTATAGGAATGCTCCTCACCGTCCCCAGATAGATCTTAGAAGACTATAACTGCTCTGAACCTCCTTGGGCTTATGTGTGTGCATATGTACTTTATAAGCTTGCTCAAAGAACAAGTCTGATATTTATTTATTTGACACACAGAGAGAGAGAATAGGGGGAGAGGGACAAGCAGACTCCATGCTGAGCATGGAGCCCAACCCAGGGCTTGATCTCACAACCCTGAGATCAGGACCTAACCCCAAACCACGAGTTAGTTGCTTAACTGACTGCGTCACACAGGTGCCCTTGATTTGGAGTCTTAAAGAGCTCCCTATGTATTTTTCTGCCCTTCCTTGTGACCACTGGCTCCTCTTTATCCACCGGGGTTTAAAGTCTTTGAGTAAGAGAATCAATTCTGAAAGAAGTCTGGTCTGAACGTGCCTGGGGGTGGACAGAAAACTCTTGTACGGGCTGAAGGAGCAGCAGGAAAGACTGTCCTGTGGGTTTGTATGTGGCTGTAGGCTTGCGACCAAAGGTGAGGGACGGCAGAAGGGGACTCTTGTAATGCCAACATTCCTCTTTAGAAGTAAAGCATATAACAGGTCATAGGCCAGGCCCAAAAGGGAGATATAACTGGAGGATGAGGATACGTGAACAAAAGAAAGTATATTTAAGTACTTACTAGCAGCACATTTTTCAGTTTCAAAGAAGAAATAGCTTTGAGCAGGTCCAGAAACTGTAGATGGATTTCTTTCTTTTCTTTCTTTTTTTTTTTTTTTTTTAAGATTTTATTTATTTGACAGAGAGAAACACAGCCAGAGAGGGAACACAAGCAGGGGGAGTGAGAAGAGGGAGAAGCAGGCTTCCCGCCGAGCAGGGAGCCTGATGTGGGGCTCGATCCCGGGTCTCCAGGATCATGACCTAAGCCGAAGACAGTTGCTCAACCAACTGAGCCACCCAGGCGCCCCCGTAGATGGATTTCTAAGGAAATGGAAACTCTTCCTCCAAGATGCCGTTAACAATAGCAGCAGTATCAATAATCATAAAATTTGTATGGGCCTTAGTCACCCCAGGCCCAATGCACAAGCCAGTACAAATATGACTCACTGAGTCCTTCCCACAGCTCTCTCATACCTGCAGTCTCAATCTCATTTCACACATCCAGCAATGGAGGCACAGAACATAAGCCACCAGCTGGAAATCACAAAGGGATGCATGGCAGCACCCTCTAAACCCTTAGCTTGTTCTCCTTTCCCAGTTTTGGAGAATAGGCTCTGAAGGATGTCAGTGCAAGGCAATCTGGTGGTAGAACACACCCTGCCTATTTTCATAGGGCTGTGGTCAGGATACAGAGACTACGCATGTAGTGAGAGCATTTTGAGGACCGCGCAGTGCTATCCAGGTAAAAAACATGATTATTGTGAATATGGGGTAATTTAATTTTCCAACTCTGTCGATGGATTCTTAGTGTACATCACATATGCAATCACTAGGGGGAAGCAACAGACAATGCATATAAGCCGACTTAGTCTTGGAAAGGAAGTGTGTTTTTCTTATAAGTGACACTCAGGGGTTTAAAATAGAAAAGCAAAGGTTTGTATTAGTGATTGGCAGCCATTCTCATAAAGGTTTGATCTTGTGTTTTTGTTGAAGTGTCTCCACAAAGGCATCCTAGATTCCTATGAATGCTTTTGAATAGTGGGTTTTGCTCCCCAAAATTGAATGGACGATATTAAAGGCAAAGAATTGACCCTTTCTCTTTGTTCTCTGACTTCTGGCTTTCTGTCTCCTTTGTGATCCTTTTTGTTTTTGTTGAGATTCAGCTGCTTCTTTCTCTCCACTTCATTTCACCACAGTAAGGTACATTTTTGACCTTTCCCATCCCTTTAATAGTGTTCTCCTGGGCTGGCCTCTTTGACTATTATATATAGACCATTTGATGGCTATTTCTATGTCACTGTCATCTGCATTTTTCTCTTAGATGTGTTCTCCATTCTTCTAGACTTCTTCAACTCTCTTCTGCTAGGTGGGAAAAAATGTTGGACTAGGAGTTTAAGCCTGGCGAGCGAATACCCATTACTCACTAGTTGACCTTGAGACATAGTGGAATCCCACTGAGCCTTTGATTCAGAGGTAAGTATGATTTTCATGTTTGCATCCAGGTAAAGCACTATTTATCTGGCTCTTGTCTCTGCTGTTTATGCAAAATTATCCAAATAGTTCCCCTACTCTCTTACTTTGAAGTATTTCTGGGAGTCAGTTCCCAGGCACTCCTGGAGAAGCTCACCTGCAGTGCATTGAAAGATCCCTCAGCCAGATTCTTCTGTGGCTTCCCTGGAACCACAGCTGCATGGGGAGAGTGGCTCTCTTACTTTTGTGTTACCACCTGTTAGAAGGGTCCCAAAGCAGTAGTGTTAAAGCTTCCATGGAGAGTGGCCCCTCACTCACATTCAGGGCTGGCTGGAGAGGGATTCATCTTCTAGCCCCTACACTTTTATCTTGAGAACTTCTATCTCCTTTAACAACCAAGGACCAATCAGTTGTGTTGAACTTCCCTTGCCCTTAGGATGATTCCTACCTTTCTCCACCCCTCTGAAAACAGGTTGTCGGCCAGCCATAACAGAGATTTTGAACCTATTAGAGGACAAATCTTGAGTTCTTCCCACAAGATTATGTCCCATGCACATTGACTATTGTTAGATCGGTTCCTCTGGCTACTGAGCATGTCTGGACTCCTATAGTGGACAATGGGAAGCTCTGGTTGAAGATAAGATCTCTGTTTTAGTTGCAACCTCTTGTCTAGTCCTTCATGGTTCTTTTTCCTTCTTTTCCCTTAATCTTTTTCTTTGATTTTATTTTTTTAAAATTGTTTTGATTTTTTAAATATTTTATGTATTTATTTGACAGAGAGGGAGAGAGCACAAGCAGGGGGTGTGGCAGGCAGAGGGAGAAGGTGACCGAGAGGTCTCCCAGATGAGCGAGGAACCTTGATGTGGGACTCTACCCCAGAACCCTGGGCTCACGACCTGAGCCAAAGGCAGCCGCTTAACCCACTAAACCACCCAGCACCCCATTTTTCTTTCATTTTAAATACTATTCTTTTTTTTAAAGATTTTATTTATTTGACAGAGAGAAACACAGCCAGAGAGGGAACACAAGCAGGGGGAGTGAGAGAGGGAGAAGCAGGCTTCCAGCTGAGCAGGGAGCCCAATGTGGGACTCCATCCCAGGTCTCCAGGATCAGGACCTGAGCTGAAGGCAGTCGCTTAACCAACTGAGCCACCCAGGCGCCCCTTAAATACTATTCTTAAGTGTTCAAAGAAATGCTGAATGGGAAATGTCAAAATAAGATGCATAATTTGTTTAAAAGGGTTCCCCTAACCAAATTTGGGACTTTAGTATCAAAATTAATAATAACAGTAATGGATAGTAACATATTGCATTAACAAAAGAATCTACCAGTCTACATTTATACTAAATAAATGAGAGAGGGGTGAAGGAAAGCCCTTCTCTGTAGAAGAATGCCACTTAATAAATCCAGAGGAATGACAGAATTACAAAGCCATCATTTTTCAACCACCATCAAAATAATTAATTCAGTTAAGAGTTACTAATGGATGCCAGATCCATTGGGTAAAGGATATTCGCACGGTCTCAAAACATCATCCCTAACATCACTTACTAATTACAAAGGGAAAAAGGCACTTTTATGATGGAGAAAGCTGGCAGACACCACCTTAACTCATCGATCAAACAACGTCACCAGTAATGGACAAATCAACCTCATGGCCTCTGGTGTGACACATGAAGATACAGTATTACCCTCGTGGGATTCTTGCCAAAAATGCTGAGCCTGAATCTAATCAAGAAGAAACAGTCAAACATCCAAATCAGGGAAATATCCCAGAGTAAAGGAAATTAATAAGACATTTTAACTAAATGCAACATATAGAGGTGTCTTCGTGGTGCAGTCATTTAAGCACCTCTTTGTTTTTCAGCACAGGTCGTGATCTCAGGGTCATGAGATGGAGCCCCAAGTTGGACTCCACACTTAGCCTGGAGTCTGCCTGAGAATCTTTCTCTCCCTCTGCTCCTCACCTTGCATGTGTATGCTCTTTCCCTCTCCTAAAATTAAATAAAGCTTTTTAAAAAAGTGCGTGGGGTACCTGGATGGCATCAGTCAGTTAAATGTCTGTCTTCGACTTAGGTTGTCATGATCCCAGAGTCCTGGAATGGAGTCCCCTATCAGGCTTCTTGCTCAGCAGGGAGTCCGCTTCTCCCTCTGCCTACCACTCCCCTGCTTGTGCTCTCTGTCTTTCTGACAAATAAAATCTTAAAGAATAAAAAATAAATAAATAAAAATAAATGCAATGCGTGATCCTTGATTAGATCTTGAATACTGGGGAAAAAATCAGACTTTAAAGGACAGCATTAGGGATAATTGAGGAAGTTTGAATATAGCTTATAATAGTATTATATCAATGTTAGAAATTATAATTTGTATAATAGTGGAGAAGTTAAAATTAAATTAGAAATAAAATGAAATAAAATAGCACATCATTCAGGCATCTGGGTGGTTTAGTTGGTTGGGCACCTGACTCTTGGTATCAACTCAGGTCATGATCTCAGGGTCGTGAGAAATCCAGGCCCACCCATGTCAGTCTCTGTGTTTGGCCCAGAATCTGCTTGAGATTCTCTCTCTTTCCCTCTCTGTCCTTCTCCCTGCTTGTGCTCTCTCTCCCTCTGTAAAATAAATAAATCTTTTTCTTTTTTTTAAAGATTTTATTTATTTGACAGAGAGAAACACAGCCAGAGAGGGAACACAAGCAGGGGGAGTGAGAGAGGGAGAAGCAGGCTTCCCGCTGAGCAGGGAGCCCGATGTGGGACTCGATCCCAGGACTCCAGGATCAGGACCTGAGCTGAAGGCAGTTGCTTAACCAACTGAGCCACCCAGGCGCCCTACTCCTGTGATCTTTACTTGTTCCTTTTCTCTCTCTCAATTTTCTTTGCTTTATTTTTTGGTTATAAGGATCTCACAAAGAAGTGGGAAAATCATCGAGAAATGGCAGTTTGAAGGGCAACTTGTATTATTAGCTCGTGTTTCCCTTCAAGACAATTGTAGGAGAGCCACAGCCTTTGATGGCAGTGACCATTTCTGTTTTTGTTGGACAAGTGATTCTATAGCACTGGTTTGGAGTAAGGCATTTTTACTTCCTTTGGGTTCCAAAAGTCTGCTTGTTTAAAAAACTCTGCATTTCCTTTCTTTGCTCTTTCAGGCTCAATACTCAAGGCAGACACCTGGAACAAGGAAGATTCTATAAATGCGTTCTAGGGATCACATAGTTCCTTGGGCTGTTATAAGCTATATTCAAACTTCCTCAATTATCCCTAATGCTGTCCTTTAAAGTCTGATTTTTTCCCCAGTATTCAAGATCTAATCAAGGATCACACATTGCATTTATTTTTATTTATTTATTTTTTTATTCTTTAAGATTTTATTTGTCAGAAAGACAGAGAGCACAAGCAGGGGAGTGGTAGGCAGAGGGAGAAGCGGTCTCCCTGCTGAGCAAGAAGCCTGATAGGGGACTCCATTCCAGGACTCTGGGATCAGAGTGGGCAGTGAAACCTGTAGTTCTTTGCCAAAAGGAGAAGGCTGTTGCTATTTAAAAGTTACCATTATTATTATTATTGTTATTATTATTTGAGTTCCAAAAGTCAAAAAGCCTGGAGGAGGATAAGGCTGACTTCATAAATAATAGGATTAGAAAAAAGGACAGTCTTTCTTGACAAATGCAAACTTGTTATTGGCTTTGGAGAAATTTCTTTGGTTTTGTTTTTTGAGTTAGTAGATAAGATTGAATTTGCTGTTAGGAGTATTTCAGGGAAAGGATCATACCATTAGAGCCAGGCAGAGAAGAGAGAGGTTGATAGAAGCTCCAGATAAGTCTAGGTGACCCCAGAGCATGACCTGCGTTCCCTGTCCTTCAAGACCACAGAGATGGAGAAGTCGCAGGGGTTGGGGGGGTCACCAGGGTCCCTGAGGCCAACTGGTGGGGTCCTAGCATCCCATCTTAATGCAACGTGAATACCCAAAGGTCCTATGCTCCTTGAAAGGGTAAGGATGGGCTGAAAGTCCAGCCTGATGAAGACAATGTGCGTTGACATTGATTTAAATTTGACAAGATTAAGATTGCTGCCCTCAGCAAAATGGGGGCTCAGATACCAAAAAATGATTTCTATAAAATTAATGTTATACTGTGACAGTCTGAATCAAAGCCATGATATTAGAATGGCTATATTTATTTTGTTGGGTTTAGCTGGGGCCTGAACAAATAAGCAGGCATTTTTCTGGTATTACCAAGAATGGACTGCATCTGAATTTTCTTTGCCTGCTTTGGATTAAAAGGTTTCCCAGGACTGTGAGGCCAGACCCTTTATTTTAGCCCAGTTCTCCTGGCCGATCTGGGATTCCTGACACAGAAGGGCTCTGAGTGGTTTGCAGTGGATCTTCTTCCATATTTCCAGACCTCATTTCCTATGCTCAGTCTGTGCCCTGTGGCCTGAGATGATGGATAGGACTGTAAAGGTCCTGGGGACACAGGGACCCAAAGGTGCTCACAGCAGAAGACCATTTGTAGTCTTGAAGAAGCAGGAGGTTCTCTTCCAACCCATACAGCAGGAGCATTTGCTGCAGCTTTCCTTTCAACGGTGCAAATAATTTTCCTGGTTGCTGTGGGTGGTCAGATGTGAGCGCTGGGCAGAGGAGTTGCAGTGAGCATGGTGCACGTGGGGCAAAGGGAAGCAAGCAGGGGCAGGGATAGCATGGAGCACGGGGGAAGTGAGGTGGGCACAGGCCACAGCTGCTGGCTCCCAGCTTCCTCTTCCCTGCACTTTGTACAGTCTCTCTCTGAAGTACGAAGGGCTGTGCTGGGAGGCTGTGTCTCAGAAAAGCCACTAGCTCTGAGCTATTGGGGGCCTTTTGGTAGTTGTGAAGGAATCACACAGGTGAGTGAAACTGTTGGGGACCCAAGGAAGTTATGTGGAAATCTGCAGCTTTAGTAACCTGATGGAAACTGCAATTCTGTTTGTGTTCTGAAGCTTGGGGTTTTACATCTAGAGTAATGAACTGTTCTATCCATTACCCGAGAGACTCACTGTTGTAGGAAACAGAATGCACCGTTTGGGGAGGAGAAAATAGGATGCCTCTTACCTCCTCAGAAGAGCGTTGGCCAGTACTAAATGGCTCATGGACAGTCGTGGGGTGGGGAGCTGGCTTGTGGAAGTTGCAGCTGTCTGAGGAGGGATCTGTTTTTAAGGACTTACTCCAGCTCCTCTTCCTCAGCACTCGGCTGTCCCCCAGCACTCCAGTGCTGACAGCTGGATCCTGCCTCCCTGCACTCACCTTTCAATGAGGGAGCAGCCACTTCGTAGCCAACCTCCAACCCCAGAAAGGGCACTGGGAACAGGACACAGAACAGCTGCCAGTTTCTTTACCTGGAACAATGGGGTTGGGATGAAGCTGGGTAAGAGGACAGCACATGGAAAAGGAGGTAGAAGATGCAGCTTATTATAAAGGACAGTCATGTGACAATGCAACTACAATAAAGCAAGGGGTCAGGAGGAGTAAACAAGTTTGTAAATGATGAGGTCAAATGCAGTCACATTTGCCTCCCAACTTTTTAGCAGCTAGGACAAAAAAATGAAGTATAATAACGGACGAGAGAATTTTTATTTATTAATAATATTTCTTGACTTTAAGGTACTGTTTAGACACGTGCCAGAGAATGTCTTATTTGATCCTGACCACAGGTCTATGAAGAGGTTCTAATTTTTTTTTAAAGATTTTATTTATAGGGCACCTGGGTGACTCAGATGGTTAAACATCTGCCTTTGGCTCAGGTCATGATCTTTTGATCCTGGGATTGAGCCCTGAGGTGCTATGGCCGACTGGCTCCCTGCTCAGCAGGAGGTCTGTTTCTCTCCTTCTGCCTCTCCCCTGCATTTGTGCTTCTTTTTTTCTCTCTCAAATAAATTAATTAACAAACAAACAAGCAAATATTTTTTTAGGGGCTGAGGGAGAAGTACAAGTAGACTCCATGTTGAGCACAGAGGCCAGTATGGGGCTAGATCCCAGGACCCTAAGATCATGATATGAACTGAAATCAGGAGTTGGATGCTTAACTGACTGAGCCACCCAGGCACCCTGAATAGGTTCTAACTTTAAACAAAAGAATATATATAGAGAGAGTGAGATGTTACCTAACAGGGAAATGGTAGCCCCCGTTACATTAGGCTTACTCCAAAGCCCAACCTAAAATCCTTGGCCTAATGCTGTGCTGCCTGCCTCAATATATGGAAAAGGGCATGCATATTTCTTTCCGGCTTCTTGATATGAATCATCCAACCAAGAACTAGACAGGAGTCCCACAATAGCCCAGTGGGCCAAAACGGATTTAATTTGGCTGTTATGCTTATGGCTGGAAAACAGAAAGCCTGTCTTGGAGAGCAGGTGCAACAAAGTTTTGGACGTCTTCCATTCCTGAAGGTCACTTAGAGAGGCAGAGGGGCAGGAAGATCCTTGCCTCACCTTGAGCTGTAGAGGAGTTTCACTGTCAGAAACCTTGTGGTCACCAGTGGCACATATTTCCGATTCTTTTCTGTTGGCTCTTGCACAACCTCCAGATTTTGCCAATTGCAATGATGGGATCAAAATCGATGATAGCTATGTTGAAAATTAGGAGCAAAGAGTTATGATTTCCTTTAATGACATATCATGTCACTTTACCTGATGCATCTCAGGGTGTTCCCTTACTCTCTTGGTCTCACCTGCCTCGGCAACTCAGCTGCTTCCTCTGTCTTGGCTGTTGTGGTGCGGATGGACTCCAGCAAGGCTCTGGTGTGGTTCTGATGCCTAGAGTCTCTGTCTCCTTCCAGTACTTCTGGATCTGAATGAGCCCATGCTACGGGTGTGGGAGTGTATGTGTAGGGTCCTAGCTTTCTCAGGGGTAAGGGCCATTCCTTGCAACTCAGAAAGGCAGGGAAATTAAATGGGCTACGTTTTGGCCAGTGAGACAGGAGATGGGTAATTCCCTCTCCATTCTTCCCTTTGATGGACAGCCCTGTGGTACATTTTCTTTTTTCTCTTTATTGCCTGGATGGAAAGTCGTGTGTTGCCAAGTAGGTACACCCATGGGTGTCTCTCTTTAAGACTTGTTAGGAAGCAGTGGACAGCACAGTAAGACATGAGCTTGCATTTACTTTCCATCCTTCCCTAACTCACCCTCCTTTCCCTTCACTTTATTGCCAGGTCACTGAATTTCCCAGTTGAAGTATTAGCCTTTAACCCTTGCCTAAGCAATCTAGGCTAAGAGTAGCTGAACATGGGCTTTGAAGTCAAAGTGAAGTTCCTTTTGAATTTTTCATCTAGGCCACTGTCCTATGCCATTCAGTTTTAAGGGAAGGGACTCTGTCCATGGACCAGAAAGTACATGAGCAGAACCCAGCAGCTATGTGGGAGATGTGGGCTCTGATCAAGGAGACTTATCTCCAGGGTCTCCATGGCATGTTTGGGATGGGGAATTCAGAATCAGAGGACTACAACCTCTCCCACCATCCTTCACTTCTTCGCTGTTTACCTGGACCTTCCTTGATAAGGCTGCATCTTCTCTCTTTTGTCTATGCACTGGCAGGTATGCGTTCAGCCCTTAAATCTCTTGTACATAGATGATCTACATTCCTCTGATTGAGCCTGATAGCATTCCCTCTTAATACACAAAATGATGGCTTGGTCCTCAAAGATTGCAAATCTCTGTTGTGAATAAATGGTATTAGCAAGTTACTATTATAACGTTCCATTCTGATCACTTGGAATGAATTCCTTTGCTCTGATGTGACTGCCAGATTCCTGTGGGACTCTTCACAGATGAATTCTAGACAACTGAGCACCTTGTTTGCAAACAAATAAATAAGAACTGGAATTTTCTTTCCCTAAAGGGACTAAGAAAATGCTAAATGCTGACAGAAGTCCTTCAATGTGTCCTCTGACAATGCCTCCTCCTTTAGCCAGTCACTTGGTCATCTGTTGGTCCTGGCTGTAGAGAACTCTCACTGTGAGAAACCATGTAGTCACTAGAGACACATATTTCAGATCCCCTTTTATTGGTTCTCATACAACAATGACGTAACCTAAGAGTTCATGAGCTGATGAATCTCTAAAAATCCAATTTAGGTCGTTAGGGCTTGTAAAATGCCCCTAAATTCTTCTGTAGATATCATAATGAAAATACCAGATCAAAGCCACTACATAGCAAAGCTGCTGAACCTCCATGCCAAGTTAATAACGAGGGGCTGCCTTGGTAGTGTCAGTATGAGAGAAGCTGCCTTATTTGAGAAGAGATAGGATTAGTTCAGGACTTAGAGTTCCTTAGGCTAAGCCAGATTGCAGATAAGATAGAGGAAGTTCTCTGAGGGGCTGGGAAAGCCACCCAGCAGTGCATAATCCACAGCTTTGTCCTTTTCCATCTCAAAATCTTCAGCCCTGATGCAGAGAGGTATACTGTGAGGTCTATGCCCCTCAAACTGAGGGCAAAATCATTTAAGTGATCCTCTCTGGGCTTTTCAAGAAGTTCCATTTGGCTGTCTTGGGGCTCTGGCCTCAGAAGCTGCGGTCACCTCAGCCTGCTCTGAACGGAGCTCATCAGCAGGTGTGTCTGTTGCGGGGACAACCAGGATGAAAACAGTCTGATGCATTTGTATTCAAAGACTTTTCACTATAGGGTTCTTTTGGGATCATAGACCTGTACACAGAGATCATTTCCCAATGTTTTCTTGGTCACATCTTTGGTGCCAGAGTGTCTGACTGCTGTTTTGTCTGGAGATGCATCCAGAATTGACTACAGACAATTCAGCCTAGGGTCTAGTTTCCCTTGCTCTGTAGACTCAGCAGGACTGTCAGCTGATAGGCCATCACAAGCCTTCTGAATGCAGACACAGCCTCTACTCAAGTTCTTTGGTCTCTCAGCTTCCTTCAGCCTGTGCAAAGATTTTAATAGCTGGGTTGAACCATTTCTATAAAGATGGTTGGGTAAATTTCTATGAAAAAAGGTGACAAAATAACATTTCCATGGTGGGTTCATTCTGTTTTACTACTCGTTTTGTTCATATCTCTTTTTCTTCCTCTACATGTTCGTTCGTTTGTTCGTTCCTTCCCTCCTTCCTTCTTTTTTTTTTTAAATTTTATTTTTGTATTGTTACTTAAATTTTTTTTCCAGTGTTCCAAGATTCATTCCCCATTCCCTTCTTTTTTTTTTTTTTTTAAGGTTAATCAAGTAAGGGCCCCATTAGACTGTTGAGGCACTTAGGGTTGCTGGCTCCTCCCGGAGTGCTGAGGGGTAACCAACGTTCACCGATAAGAAAGGAAAATACCTTACTCTGAAAACCTAGAACACTCCTATATACATAGCTGCTTCTCTTTTTTTGGTGGGGATGGGCTGGGGAAAGATTCTGGCATTCTCTTTAATTCTCTTAACACCATGGGGCTCTCAGTGACAGAGAAGACAAAGGGAAAGGTCACCTGATTTAGGCCAAACTTGTCCTCCCTCCCACTCCCAGTTCTAGGGGTGAGGTGGGGAGGGAAAATGACATCTCTATTTAACATCCCCCTTGACACAGGAATGTGTGTCCCCTTCATGGTGAGGCCCTGGGGACAGTCCAAGGCCTTGACTTCCAAACTCCTCTGGGGGAGAAGGGTTTCAGATAAAGAAGTCAGAGCTGTAAGATGTCCTGGCAGCTGACCCCAGCCAGCAGGGGGCAGGGTGGGTGCTAGAGAGGGTCAGTTGGCATGGGGAAGGGGGACAGTTTGGTCAGGCTTCCTGGAGGCCCTCAAACTCCACAAGAAGGGTCTCACTTCCCACAGATCCCCTAAAGGCAATTGTTAAGTATGGGGTAGATGGGGGAGGCACCAACTAAGTGTAAAGACACCCTCCACCCTGCTCAGCTGCTGAGCCTAGCACAATGCTGGGCACAGTGAAGATGCTCAATAAGTGTGTTTTGAATTAATGAATAATTGTAACAAAGAGGGTATGAGGGACAAAGGATGGGGCCCGGGATCCCTTGGCCTAGCCTGTTTCATTCAGAAAATAGTAGTTTAAAAATGTAGAAATCCTTTCCCTCCTCCCTCCAATTTATGGGCCTAGGAAAGAAGTGAAAGAGGGTGTCTCTACCCAATCCTTCTTTTCCTTTCCCTTAGAAATCTATGTACATATATACATATTTATATGGCACAACAAAAGGGTCCTATCTATGTCCCTACACCAGGAACTGTGATCAAGGTAAATGTGAGGGGTCAGGGCTTGAGGATGCGAGGAGCAATCTTCAGCTGCTGATAAGCCTAGAGAAGCTGGACTCTGGGGTCCTGAAGGACAGACCACTGCTCCCTTCACAAGTGGTAACAGATCTTCTCCCCTCACTGCCTCCCCAGGTAGAGATTGGTGGCAGCTTTATCAGTCCCAAGGGAAGAGGTGGGAAACTGGTTCCTCCCCTACCAGCCTAGATGGCCACAACCTGGAGACCCATCAAAGCAAGGGCTGATGGGTTTTGGGCCCTGGGAAAACTGGGCAGGGAAGAGAGCTCTATGCAAGGCATCACAGTCAACCGTTCCCAGACTGCGGGCCCAAGGCATGGGGCAGCAGAAACCCTGCTCCCTCCCCCAAACAGAACCAGAAAGGGCCACTGTGCTCCATTTGGCAGCAGAAAAACACAGCAGCAAAGATACAGAGAAAGGGGGTGTAGCACTCAGGGCTCCGCCAGTCCCTCAAGAAGAAGGAGGTTCTAAGGCACTGACAAGAGGAGCCAGGGGCTCATGGCCCTCAGTGCAGTCTGCTGCTCTCTTTGTAACCTGGCCAGGTTGGTGGGGCGAACACACTTCCCCAGGATGCTGAGGAGGCTGTGGCAGATGGGCTTTCTTAGGATGAGTCCGCGTTTGAGGGGTGTGGGCCCTAGTGTGGGGCAGGTCTCGGCTGCCCTGTTGAGGCTGCATGAGCACTGAGTACCGTCATCCACGCGGCTGGGATGCTCCAGGAGGGCGGGAGGTCATGGAGCTCCAGGTCACTCATGTTGTCAAACCAGCAGGCCACCCGTCGGGTCCAGCGCTGTCCAGACGGAAGATGTGGGAGGCGAGCGAATTGTCCAGGATGAGCACCCACCACAGGTCTCGGGCTGGCTGGCCCAGGTCCTTAACTTTGGTTCCCTGGGTGGAAGACATGCCACTCACGAAAAAGCTGCGCCCAGAAGGCCCTGCACTGGTCCAGCAGGTCTGCTACTGAGCCTGCGCACTTGGCGAGACTGGCAGTGAACGGGCATGCGCCCAAGCAGCTCGCCCATTGGCTGTAGGAACTCAGGCACGTGGGCCGCGGCGGTATGCGGACCAGGTGCCGGCCTTGCAGTTGCTGCCGGGATGCTGAAGTCGGCCTTGTGCCAGAGGCTCGTCCTGGGTGATCACCATGCGGGTCTTACCCGTCCTGGGCCTCCGCCGCCAGGAGCAGGTACTGGACTGGGGTCTTGAGGACAGTGCCGTTGTCCTCTACCAGCAGGGGCATTGCACTGTGAGCAGAAGAGCAGAAAAGCCGGGGGAGGATGGTCTGGCTCCAGGGCTTCTGAGAAATGGCTCAAACTCCGTCACCTTTGCCCCAAAAAGGGCCGCACCTCCTCGCTATTTGGAGTAATGGGGCCAGAGCTGTCTACAGAGCCAGTGAGGTCAGTTCCGGCTGGACTCTCTGGCCCGGGCACCAGGCTTCCACTCGCTCCGGGCTCAGGTCAGAGTTGGGGATTGGAGGAAGGAGGGAAGGGTCTTCAAGACCTTCTGGGGGATGGGAGCCTGTTAACGAGGAGGGGGAGGGAGGGGCACGGAGGAAACACCACAGGGACTTTATTTTCTGGGACGTAGGTGCAGGTGGAAACCTCCATAGCTGCTTCTCTTTGATGAGGCACACCGGATACTGAAATTTTTCTGACAATCTGGGCATCTTCTAGAACAGCGGTTTCCGCACTTTTTGAAGAAGATGCCCTTTCTCAAGTGGAAAACTGAAACATATAAAGCAGAGGCCTTGGTTGTGGATGTGGGATAGATGCCTCACCCTCTTGAACTTTTCTTTCCCCTTCCTGTCCTGGCAACAGTCTATGAGCCGTTCTGGGAAATGCTGGCACTTTGTGGAATAGTGAAAAACTACTATGCTAGCAGGAAGTGTGAGCTGGTGTATTTGGTATTTATTGGCAAGATCATGATACTGTTAAAGAATATATGTATCATCAGTTTGACAAAAGCAGTTTTGGATCTGGGTGATACAGATGTATAGCTCCTAAACAAGGGCATTTGAGTTAGTTTCTGCCTAGAGCGAAGTAACAACTTGAGTTCTAAAATAGGAACATAGTTACATGTATGGTGGTGGTGCTATATTCCCGTTTCCAACATGGCCACCATGACCTACCCTAGAAAACCCCAAAGGTGTGAGGAAGGCCATGTGTATAGTCTTGAGAGCTATACCTCTGCTCAGCATTCAAATAGGAGAGTTCTTTCCATCACTTCTGAATCAAGGCTCCTGGACAGTCAGAAAGCCAAAGGGCTTCCTTTTGGGTTATCTTGACACTCTGTTGGTTCAGTGAGGCTGGTCTATTCCATTTGACTTGAAAGTTATTGATAACAAATTGATAACTTTGGTAACTGTTACATAATTGTTTTGGGGTATATGAATTTGGATTGAATCTACCTCACCCATAAATTTTCATTGCTCACATGTTTTTGATCCCTGTTACTAGAACATACAAGGGACCATTCAGCAACTGCTGGGGCTGAGCCTTTCTCAGCAGGCACAGTTGAGGAGGTACGGACAACAGGTGGAAGTGTATGATCTGAGGGTTGTTGACTCATGAGATCTTATATGTGACACTAACCTACCCTGGCAAACTGGTGTTACCCTTGCAGCTTCCACTTAGCAATAATGCTCATACACTGTGTTCACAGAAATTATTAGTTGCAGCCCACTTTGTCACGTGAAAGAATAAGGGAACAAGGGCTTGAAAATAGCTTATGGGCATAGTCTGATAAATCATATCCCATTAATTTCCAAATATTTCTGAGAAATCAGGAAAGGGGACCTAGTAAGTTCTACTAGTTTATGACTAAGTGATTACTAATCGGTTATGCATTTTAAAACACAGAGAATGACATTTAATGTTGTTGTCTTCATCTGGAGAGAGATTTGTTTTGTTTGACAGAACATGACATCTTGGGGTTAGTGTAGACAATTTGGTCCTCCCTGAAAATGCATAGATAGAGAATTTTAAAACTTTCTTTAGTTGGCCATTAAAATAATAGGTACCAAATTCTGTCTCTAATTTTTTGGTCCCATAGCATGGAAGTTGTACCTTTCAGGCCTGAATGGAGCTTGCCTGCTCCATCCATGGGGTCTCCCTCTTCTCCCTGGAGATAAGCACGAGTTCTCCCTGCCTCTATCTTATGACATGTCCCTAAAACACTTTGTTTCATAAGCCCTTTTCCTTGGCTTATAAAAAGGTAGTGGTGCAACAAGTTTCAATATTCAGAATCTAGCACATATATTTTGTGTTAAGAGGCTGACAGATTTGAAAGATGAATTTCATATTTATGATGGGGATGCTGTTGACTAGCCCCGGAAGAGCATTAATTTGAGTTTTCTTCAGTTGGTGATGATGAATTGCCATTCACTCATTTAGTAATTATCAGTCATTTACCTTCTCTGTGCTCCAATCTGCCCCTTTTCTTCTACTCTTTCTTTATATGCTCAGGAATTTAGGTTAATTATCTGGTGCTAGGGAGATGCTTAGTATAAACGTGGAAAAGAGTAAAACGATGTGTCTGAAGGAACCTGAAGTTCTTAGCACAGCCTTTGAACTTATGGAGGAATTGCTTCAGCCCCCCATTCCCTTCTTCTGGTAAGCAAGATTTCAGAAATAATGACTCTATAGTGAAGAAGCTAAGAACATGTGCTTCAGAAAAAGATTGTCTGGGCTTGACTCCTGAATCTGCCACTTACAGTTTAGGATACCTAAAGGCAGGATACTTCACTTCAGGGTGAAAAATGGGTAATATTACTTACCTACCTCATAGCATTAGTTTGAAGATTAAATAAAAAAATCCTCCAGAAGTTTTTAGAATAGGACCTGGCACAGGGTAAATCTTTAGTAAATGTTAGCCATTATTACAGTTATAATTGTAATCATTTTTTAATTTCTTTAATTTTCTTTGGTTATTATGTGAAATATAATTGTGAAGCAAAGCATAGTCATGGTATATGAATAGTGAAAATAATCTTTTGATTTTACTTAATCCTTGTTTAAAAGTTTGTTGCCAAAGATACTATCCTGGGGTACAGCATATTGTTGTCCTCTCTGACCCCAATGCACAAAAGGTAGCGACTAGGAGTGGGATAATAAGAATTGTTTTGGAAGTCAGGAGACACAAAGTTGGGTGTTAACACTTTCTTAACTGTAGAACAACTTTGGCTCAATTCTGCGATCTCCTTCAGATCATCTTTCCCCATGTACCAAACTAAACTCTTAGGAATCACTGTAGGTGACAGTGAAAGCCTTGAGACATGTATATATGTTGTGGTTTAACTCAGGTTTTAAAGAATTTTGCATATAATGTGCAAATGAGCAAAAGCACACATCTGTGTGAACTCACTGGGCCTGTTGGAAGTCTTTTAATATAGTAAAAAACAAAAACCTTTCATTTACTGAGCCCCAAGTGTGTGCTCATTTTATATGTTTATTATCTCATTTTCTCTTGACAGCAACTTCATGAGAAGTTATATTATTCCTATTTTTTAGATAAGGAATCTGAGCCTCCAAGAGTTTAAGTGATGTGTTCAAGTTCACTTGGTTAATGAGAAGCAGGGAGGTAGTCAAAGCTAGACCTGTCTTAAGCATTGCCCTCTGTAATAGTCATCAGTGCTCTTTACCTAAAAGCCAGAATGTTTAATCGTTGATGCAGGATTCTCCTTCTGAAAAGGTGATTGGCTCTTCTGTTCACCTGTGTCCTTGAGTTACTCTGATAAGCAGAATGTCCCAGCAGCCTGAGAGAGACATTGGTTTGAAAATGAAATAAGCCTTCATGGTTTTTAGTATTTAAGATTTTGGGGTTCTTTGTTACTGCAGCATAACCTGACGTATCTTGACTAGACTAATACATCCTCCAATAAGATGATGAACAGTGATAGCTAAATTATCTCTGTAATTTTCCTGTTTGTCAAGTAGAGGCAGTAAGCTGAATCATCTTTGGGAGAAATAATGATTAAATGTTTTTCAGTGCCAATGAGGTAGGTCATGGGTTGAAAGGGTCTCACAAATTTTTAGGTATTTTCTTTCCCCTCTTCTGCCATTTTTTTCTGTTTTCTACTTCCTTCATTCCTTGCCCTGGGCTTCCTTTTAGTCTCTGTTTGGCTTGAATGCCTGTTCCCTAGTATCACTCAAATATTTTTTTGAAATAGGAAGGAAAATTCAGAATCTGGGAAAGCAAAATGTTGAATTCCAAATTTTCTTCCCTTTGTTGACAGTTGGGTTAAAAGGATGATGTTTAAGGAGTTTACCTTTACTTTTCACCAAACAAAGCAATTATAGAACTCAATTTTTTAGTTTTCACAGATCTTCAAAGTTCTTTTCACCCACATTTCTCTGGGTACTGCATCTATGTGTCTTGTGGAGGAATCTTGGCTATGACGTTTTTGCAGGAAGATTGAATTTCTGGTTGAGCCCATTTCTCTCTGTCATCCAATTATCACCAATAAATATTTATTGGCTAGCAACTCCCAGTGGAGCCCTGGGTAACAGGCCTCTGTGAGTCCCAGCTGATCATTATTAATTCAATGAATGTAGTTATAAATTGGGTAAGAACACACAATGGAAGCGATTACAAGTGCTCTTGTCAATGTGGTCTCTCTCCATTGAAAGATGTTTTAGATCTGCTTCTGCCTCCTTCCAAGAAAATATGAGAAGCAATTTGCTTCAAACTCCTTTAGCTTATTGCCCAAATATTAAACAAGAATAAGGCAGGTTGGGAAAGGCATCTCTGGAACATTTGTTCTAATGACTTGGAGGATTGCAGGGTCACTTTTGAGCTAATGTGAATTGGCAGGCAAAATACTTTCCACTGAGATGAATTATGTGTTCAGGGTCACCTGGTCTTTTATCCGAGTGAGACAGAGAAGTCAGAAGTAGATAGAAATGAAATGACCCATTATCAAATAATCAATGAAAAAGCTACAGTCCTGCAATGTTTCTGGATCAATATATAACTTACATTTCAGAGAGATTGAGTAGTTCAGAGCAGAACAAAGCTTACTTCCAGCCAGACTCCCCAAATGCATTATATGTGGAAGCAGAGAAAGCAAGCATTAACCGATCAGAGACAACAAATAGGGATGCTCTCTAGGCAGGAGCCTTTCCTACACAGTGCCCAGTGAGGGTATTCTTGGGATTGTGGTTTGGCAAACATTGATCCAGAGGCACAAGCTGCTGCAGGTTAAGGGGATGGTGTAGATAAAGGTCTGGGAAAGGGGTGTTCCTACCCTGAGCGCAGGAAGATAAACTGGTAAAGATGTTTCCAAGAGGCAGTTTTGCAGTATCTATCAGAATTTAAATTTCTCTACTCTTTGGCCTAGGAATCCAATTCTTAGAGTTCATTCTACGATATAGTTACATATGTATAAGGAAGTTTCCCTTTTTGTGATGGTAATCAGGTAACACAGCTTGAAAATGTCAATCAAAAAGGGAATGATTAAGTTAATTGTGATTTATCAATACTGTTGAATATTATCAGCCATTAAAAAATGAGATAAATATATATATTCTGACATATGACCTTGGGGAAGTTATGAAACCTCTTACTCCTTGAGGCATCTCATTTATAAAATGAGTGTAGTATTTAATAAATATTAGTTGAGTGACAGACTAAATGACTATTTGTGTGTGTATGTTGTACATGCGCAATTAAAAAATTTTTTTTAAAGATTTTATTTGTCAGAGAGAGAGCAAGCAAGCTCGCACACAAGCAGGGGGAGCTGCAGGCAGAGGGAGAAGCAGGCTCCCCACTGAGCAAGGAGCCTGACACAGGACTGGATGCCAGGACCCTGGGATCATGACCTAAGTCGAAGGCAGAGGCTTAACTGATTGAGCCACCCAGGTGGCCTAATTTTTTTATTCTTGGGAGGACTAAAATTTATAAAAGTAAATGAGAAGCCCAGTAGATAGAAGCTATGTTTAGGATCCCTAAATCCTCATCTGGGAATCAGGAGTGGGAGATGGAGAGATGAAGGGTGAAGAAAATAGTCTTTATTGAAAACACACAGTGTGTTAGGCTATCTGCTATATATTTTATATAATCATATTGTTTAGTTTTTAAAACCATCGTTAGTAGGTACCATTTTTCCATTTTACAGATGAGAACAGTAAGACTCAGAGAAAACTTAACCCGAGGTCATATAGTTGTGAGTGGCAGAATGAGGCTTCTAATCTAGGTCTAATGTCAAAGCCATGTTTCCCATCTTTTCCTTTCATGCTGAGATCATATATTACCCCTGAATATTTGATGTTTCATGTAAGGTTTGACTCCATAATGCTTGTTACATTTAATAAAATATTTGCTAAAAAAATTGAGGAAACTGACATAGATCATCTTTGTCTTTTATTCTTTAATAAGTAGGAATAATTTTTATGATACTTTCTTTTTTTAAATAATAATTTATTTTATTTTCAGTGTTCCAGGATTCATTCTTTATGTCCCACGCCCAGTGCTCTATGCAATACGTTCCCTCAGTACCCAGCAGCAAGCTCACCTATTCCCCCCACCCCCTCCCTTCCAAAACCCTCAGTTCGTTTCTCAGAGTCCAAAGTCTCTCATGCTCATCTCCTTCTCTGATTTATCCCAGTTCACATTTCCTTTCCTTTTCCCACTGTCCTCCATGTTACTCCTTATGCTCCACAGGAAGTGAAACCATATGATACTTGACTTTCTCTCCTTGGCTTATTTCACTCAGCATAATCTCTTCCAGTCCAGTCCACATTGCTACAAAAGTTGGGTATTCATCCTTTCTGATGGAGGCATAATATTCCATTGTATATATGGATGATATCTTCTTTATCCATTTGTCTATTGAGGGGACCTTGGCTCTTTCCACAGTTTGGCAATTGTGACCATTGCTGCTATGAACATTGGAACTTTCTTTAGTAAGTTTTCTGTAATTATCTTAACTCACTTTTATCAGTCACCATAGGCTAAGTTGTGGTGCAGTAATAAACAATTCCAAAAAATTTCCAAGGACTACTGTTTCGTTACATGTACTTCATGGATTGACTGCCTCTCTGCCCCAAGTCTTCATTTCAGGATGTAGGCTGAAGAAGCAACCCTTTGCTGGGACATAGTGAGTGTCATGGGAGAGGAGATGAGGGATGGAGGAATCATGCAATAGCCCATAAACACAGAAGTAGTGCCTGTCGCCTCCACTCACATTTCACTGGCCAAAGTGAGTCAGATGGCCAGACATGAACACAGTAGAGTGGAAAGAGTCTAATCATCCCATGGAGAGAGTCTGTGTTAGGAAACCCATTGAGGAGTTGCAGATAAGAGGAGCAGCAGACATTATGAAGAATAATGGAATATACCTCATCATCCTGGGCAAGATAAAATTTAAGCCCCCTAAAATAGACATGGTTTTCTACTTCTTTGTAGCTTACGTATATAGGATGGAAATTTTACTCTTCTAATTCTACTGTTTTTTCACTAAAAAGTAAATTAAATTAATTTCACTTTTATGGGCGTCAGTCTGATCCCAAATCAGCAGTTCTCAAAATATGTTGAGGGAACTCTGGTAGCCCCTGAGCCACTGTCAGGGGTCTGTGAGGACAAAACTGTCTTATAGTAATACCAACTTGTTATCTCCGTTCTTACTCTCATTCTTTTATGCATGTGCACTGGGGCTTTCCATATGCTACATGATGTGTAGTCTTGGAACAGACTGAATACTGGGGCAGTTATGAGAATCCAGCTATCTACTATGAAACCAGGCTTTGAAGAGATTAACAACAAATGTAAAATAATAACACTCTTCTCACAAATGTTTCTGTTTTGGAAAATATAGTTGTGCTTTATAAAAATGTTATAATAAATTTTCTCATATAAGACTAGCAAATACATATCTAAAACTTTCCCCTTTAACTTCTAAGAAAGCAAATGTCATACTCAAAATACATCTAAACAGTAGCCCTTTGGGGGATTAATAACTTGATCAGAATGTAAAGGAGTTCTGAGGACAAAATTTTTGAGAACTTCTGTTCTAAAATGATGTGACAGGCCCTGCCTGTCTCATTGAGAGTATTAGTGGAAAGATCATTAAACACAGCTAAAGTTTCCTTAGCTATACTGAAGACAGTGTGGAGCCCAGTGGATTCCTATAAATACTGTTATTTTTCATAATCATCACCAGTGTTCCATATCTTGTACCTCCTGAAGGGAAGAGATGATTAGTTTGTTAAAGAAGATTGGTTGCATGAATTATTTCCAGACTTGCAGAAGTTCACAGCTTGATGTTACACCAGTAATGAATAAGAAAAATGGCAGTACATAACCCTGAGAAGAAATATGCGGCTTTCTAATAAGAGGCACTAGTAATTTAACGTTGTCTTGGAACTTTATCTTCATGTCTCACTAGCTTCAATACAGAAGAACTGAAAGCAAACCACTCATCACGCTGGTGAATAGTAATGATGACGACTACTTTGTGGAGGGCCTTTATTCAGGTTCTGTAATGTTTCTCATGTATGAACTAATTAAGCGTCCTTTCACATTTGTAACCAAGCTCAGCAAGTTGTTGTGGGTTTTTTTGTTTGTTTTTGTTTTATCTTCCCCCTGCTTTTGCCTTTGCACTTGGCCAGTACCCTTCTCCCCAAAGAGGTATCTCCTAACAAAAGGACAGAATCTTTTATATATTTTGCAGGATTCTTATCAGATAACCTTGTTCTGAAAGTTAGTTCTGAAAGGATAGTTCTGAAGGAGCATCTGGACACGCATGCTTTTGTGTGTGTGTGTATGTGCATGCGTGTGCATGTGTGTGTTCTGGTATTTCAGGCCAGAAAGAACTTTGCTTCTTCTGAGAAGCTGGTAGTGCTGTTTACCAAGCAGTGAAAGGTATGTAACGTGCTGCCTTTCATTTTCTGCTTTGGCTTCCTGGATGCTCAGTCCTCACGGGATATTCTCTTTTGGTGATTTCTAATTCTTTTCTATTGCAAGTTACTTACACTTTGGAAGCAGCCCCAAGATGTAATAGTAATAAATGAAGAACAACAGTAAGCAGTTAGATGTAGAACAGCTTTCTTAAAAATTTTTTTCAAATATTTTATTTATTTATTTGACAGAGAGAGAGATCCCAAGTAGGCAGAGAGAGCAGAGGAAAAGGCTCCCTGCTGAGCAGAGCTTGATGTGGGCCTTGATCCTAAGACCCTGGGATCATGACCTGAGCCAAAGGCAGAGGCTTTAACCCACTGAGCCACCCAGGCACCCAGAACAGCTTTTAAATAGAGGTTGAATCACTAACTATTGCATTTGAAAGGCTTAGCTAGGAGAGGAATTCCTTCTTGAGTACCATGTATCTGCCACTGTTACCTGAAATCCCCTCCACCAGGGTCCCTCCTTTCAGGTAAGATATTTAGTCTTTTGAAAGCTCTAAGTTTCAATGAGAACATGCTCTGTTGGAAAGAGTCATACGTCAGCCTGTTGGCCTTACTGAGGCCAACCATGGCAAAGCTGTGTCTATCTGCTTGGTCAGACTGATAGCATAATTTTGGAATTAATGTAAAGGACAGGTGGGTCATGTGGGAGCTCTCAGGCATCCCAAGAAAACATGAGGAAGTGCTATTGGGGCTTATGGACTGGGGAAAGGTTGGATGAACAGCGTGGAAAGGGGATGAGTGTTGTTCATTTCACTATTTTACTGATTAAGAGGCTATGGTGTGTTTGGACAGAGAGGGAACTGGAGGAAGCCATGGTCAGGGAAGAGTCTAGTTGTCATTCTGCTGGTTCTACAGAGGGGTCTAGTACAGCAATAGTTGACACTTATAAAACTCACCTTTGTCCTTTTGTCTAATTGCAATTAATCACCAGGAGATTGCTAGATGACAGTACAGACATGGATAACTTTTGTTCTTCTGGAGTTTAACAAATATTTCTATAGTTATTCACCATTAAATATTAAGCAGCGTCTTTCGAGAGCTACATATTTATTTATCCTTCACTAAATATGCATGTTATTTATTATGTTACAGATATAATCACATTCCTATATCCATGTAGTCCTACCTTATTAAGAGTTTTTATGAGAAGCAAATATTAAATTTTCCTGAATTCCTTTGTTGTGTATGTATTTATATTATCACTTGGTTTTTCTTCTTTGATCTGTTGAGGTAGGGACTTATATGAATAGATTTCTTACTGTTGAATTATTTTTGAATTTTTGGAATAAAAGTCCCTGAGACACTGCTCTTTCAATGTGTTGCTGGCTTCTTGTCATTAAGGTTTGTTAGGTTTTGAAGTCACTAGCATTTGGACTTTTTGAAAAGAATTAACAATCTGTACTTCTTTCTCTAGGCCATGGAACAGGTTTGGGTAATCTTGGAATTATTAGTTCCTTGAAAATTTAAGAGAATTAATCCCTGGAGCCATCAGGGCCAGCTACTTTTTCTCAATACAGTTCTTATTTTTCTCATTGGTGAATTTTGATAAAGTTTTTTTTCCTAGAAAATGTTTCATTTCATCCAGGTTTTCAAATGTGTTAACACAGAGCTAGCTGTACATAAGTCTTCTATTATGTGACATTATTTTTTAAAGTGTGCATAATATCCCATTGTGTGGATGCGTTGTAATTCACGTAACTAGTTCATGTTAGTGGACACTGACTTATTTATGAAAATCTATTTTAAATAATGGCCTGAGGGGGGGGAAACTGTACGTTCATCTTTGCACACATTTTACTAGTAGTTTCAAGGTAGTTGACTGATCCATGAAACCAGTTTTTTCTTGGGTTCTACGTCAACTCTGCCCTCCTCTCCCATCTTGTTGAAAGGAGTATAACAAAAAGATCTGGCCTTTGTATTCATATCTTACCCCTGCCACTTAATAAATGGGGACCTTCGGGAATTAGTCTCTCTGCACCTTCATTTTCTCTTGTGGAGAGTGTAGATAATGATAGTAACTTCAGTACTCAGTACAAGGACCTTCCAACTATTGTAAGCAGGAAGCAATTTAATACAGGCAGTTATCTGCTTATGCAATTGTTGGCAAAACTGGAGGAGCAGTCACTCATCTGGACATTCTAGAATGATGCTGCATCCCAGAATGGACCTGCCAGGGGAGCTGGTCCCTTTGAAGCCACGGTGGGAAGTGTTCAGGCACATACAGCTGTGGTGTCATGTTGCCACGGCTCTTGCTTCAGGTGCCCCAGAAGGTGGAAGAAGGGGTATGGTATTGCTGCAGAAAAATCTCCCATTTCCACCCTGGCTTGCCAGAATGAAACTTCTAAAGGGGGCCGGAAGCCACCTCTGCCTCATTTCTGCCTTCCCAAACTCATGCAAATACTTACAATCAGTGAAACCTAATTTACATGCAAAACGGAGAGAGCTCCACAGGAATCTGAGCTACAGTTTTCAGCTTTGCAGCCTAGAGGTTGAGCAAGCCAGTCCATAGCCTAACACCCTTCATGAGATTGTTGTGAAGATTAAATAAAAATAATTTATGCAGGTGCCTGGTACAGAGTGTAATGCAATCAGTATGGTTATTTATTGTTGTTTATTAAGAGCAAATCATGTGCAGAGATTGCATTCATTTACTAGGCATGGAAAAACTAATAATGTTTCTTTGCTGTCCTCAGAATATTCCCATTAAAAGTACGGAGTAGAGACTAAAGAGAAAATTATATCGTAACAAAAACAGTGCTGTGAGAAAATAGGGGACGTGGTAACTCTGTTGGCAGTATGTGTTACTTCATTTATTCATTCACTAACAACTAGATTTACCAACCCAATTCATTATATGGACTAGGCCTACTGCTAGGTGCTGGGATGCAGAGCCAGACAGGATGTTGTCCCTGCTCTGTGGTGTGTGTATGTGCATAGGGGACAGTGGGGACTGCTGGGAGAGTCAGAGAGAAAGGTTTACAGAGGAGAGGACCTCTGGGCTGGATCTTGAAGGATGAAAGAGACTTTGAGCAGAGAAGGGAAAGAAGGCAAGAACAAAATCCTGGGCATGCCTGGGTGGCTTAGTCTTTTAAGTGCCCGCCTTTGAGTCAGGTCATGATCCCGTAGTTTGGGATGGAGCCCTGTATCAGGCTCCCTGCTTGGCGGGAAGCCTGCTTCTCTCTCTCTCACTCCCTTGGCTTGTGTTCCCTCTCTAGCTGTGTTTCTCTCTGTCAAATAAATAAATAAAACCTTTAAAAAAAGAGAGAGAAAAAAAATCACAGAAGCAAGATTTGTAAAGGACTTTACGCATCAGCCTAGGGCAGTGTTTCCCAAAGTGTGGTCCACAGACTACCAGTCTCCAGAGTGATTCCTTGAAGGGATAGTTCTAGGGTAAGGCACCATTTAGAGATCATGAGAATAATGAGCACATTAAAATATTGAGACGGCTTACAGTATAGTATCATTAAGTCTCTTTAATTCAGTATTTCTTAAGTTTTTGACCATGGAAACCTTTGATGTAATATCTTTTAACAATGGATCCGCTTTGGGAAGCATAGTTCAAGGTAAGCAACCAGTTTATTTCATGAATGGCAAGAGGAGGTACAGAGAAGTTAAGGGTCACATAGCTACCTTGTAAGTTCTAGGGGGTCAGGGACCATGTTATTCTCCAGCACTTTTATTTCCCTAGCAATTAACCTAGCACCTGGCACAGAATGGATGTGAAAAAACATTTGAGATGAAATATTAGTGAATCAATGTTATGAACTAGAGAACTCAGAAACCTCAACATTCAGATTTATGTTTTTTTTAATATATACCTTTCAGCTAATGGGAAACATTTCCAAAAAGACACAGAGAGAAATTCTCCCCACCAGGGATAGGGTTGCCAGATAAAATGCAGGATGTGTACAATATTTGGGACATACTTACATCAAAAAATTATTCCTTGTCTATCTGAAATTCAAATTTAAATGGGTGTCCTATATTTTTATTTGCTAAATGTGACAACCCTAGTCTTAGGGGAACAATATGGAAACCTTTCTGTTTGCTAAATATTGCTTGCTAATCACCTTGAAAAGTGATTCATATACAGAGGTGTATTTTATTTTCCAGTTATCACAGGGTCAATCCCTTTTAAGTGCGTCTAAGAAGATAAACCGATTTTGTACGACTTCATTTCTTTTAGGTTCCTGCTGAGAGGGAAAGCTTTTGTATAAATAGGGAAGTGGCAAAAATATTTATCTTATCAGCCCGGGCCCCAGCACATGGGAGGGAGCACCCAGAGAATTCTTCCAGCTAAGGCATTGCTGCCATCAGTTAGGATTCAACCAACAGGAGAAGCTCAGGGACAGCAATGGAAAGATGCATGGGCAGAAACAGGGAAGACAAACTTCTAAATAATGAGGCTCTTCAGACAGAACACTTGTTATTACAACACACCCCAAGCCAGGTTTATGTCTCCAAAAGGTGATTCATTTAGCCATAAAGTTTCTGGAGTTTGGACTAGGTGATTCCTTCATTTTGTGCAATGCAGACCTGGATGTAGATCACAAATTACAGTGCTTTTAAAAGCACTTTTGTTCTCCATTTATCTTTGTCCTGTCCCACAAAGATGCACTGAGACCTCTCACAAACCATCTGCTATTACTTTGCCAGGAGGATCCTGACCTTAAGACAGTTTAAACAATTAAAAAGAGTGTGGGGGTGAGGGGGAACAACCCAAAACAAAAACCAGAAACCCTCCCTGAAACCTTCTCTGCTTAGGCAGTTCACTTTGCTTTCATTCTCAGCTTGGTGTGAATTATATGTGCTTTTGTAAACCCCAACCTAGAACCCCATATATCTTTAGATAGTTTTTTGTACTGCACTCTTTTATGTGGGTCATTTCTCATGATACCCTGCAATGATTCTACTTCTGCAGAGAAAGGCAAAGACTTGCTTAAAGTGTTGATTAATTGTGCTTTCATTCATTGGTTTGTTCATTTTACAAACATTAAAAAAAATGCATACTGTCCAGGAGTTGTGTGCATGGCACCAGAGAAACAGATAACGCACATCCCGTGTCCTCAAGGAGCTGGCAGGTTAAACAAATATTTGCAATTCAGCGTGAGAAGTCAATAGAGGTGCTGCAAAGAGGGGCTGACTGAGTGATCAGCTTCTCCAGTGGAAGGTGGAAGGGGAAGGAAGAGCTGCACAGAGGAGATTTAGGAGCTGACTCCTAAGGAATAAATAGGCATTTTCTAAGTGTAGAGAATGGGACTAGTTCATGCAAAGGCAAGGAAATATGAAGTGTTAGAACTTGTTCAGTAAGAGGCCGCTACAGCTAAAGCTGACCCATTGGAATTCAGGAATAAAAGTAGCATAGCTTCTTACCTTTATTTTTATGTGAAAGCAAACCACTAATATTAAGTGTATGACTTAGAGTTGGGCATATGTAATTTATCAGAAAGTATGTTTGGCAGGTTGCAAGCTTAAAAACCCTTTATCAAAAGGGGGTGCTCTAGATCAAATTAATTTGGCTACTACTTCTGGAGTGGTTGAGGGGGGAATTCAGTTGCTGGTCCTCAGCTCAGGTGGCAACAGTGCCAACAGGAGTCTAGATAATCATGTTTCCTTTAGTCCAGGGTACCTCAAAGTATGGTCAATGGAGACAGAATGCCTAAAGTGCTTGCTAAAAAGAAAGCAGATTCTCAGGCCTATCCCAGGTGAGTAGATCCAGCATCTTTCAGAGTGGTAGGACCCAGGAACTTACAGTTGTAACAGCTTACCAGCTGATGCTTATTGTCTTAGTTAACCCAAGCTGCTATAACAAAATACTGCAGACTGGATGGTTTAAACAACAGGAATTTATTGTCTCACAGCCTTGGAGTCTGGAAGTATCATGGTTAAATTTCCATTCGGTTCAGTCTCTGGTGTGGGTTCTCTTCCTGGCTCCTCATATGGTGGAGAGAAAGCACTGGTGTTTCCTTCTCTTTTTATAAGGACACCCATTCTTTTGAATCAGGGCTCCACCTGTATGATCTCATTTAACCTTAATTACCTCCAGAAAGGCCTTATTTCCAATAGAATCATATAGGGGGTTAGGGCTTCAACATATGAATTTTGGGGTCCACAGTTCAGTCTGTAGCTCCTGTGTTCCCTAAGTTTGAGGTCCACTGCTCTAGTCTAACCAATAAAGAAGCAGCAGAGCTGCTGATGTAGGCCTGTTTATTCCTTGGTCTGACCCCAGAGGTAGAGCCAGAGAAATTTGGAATTTTCAGCATCCCTATTGCCTTACAGATTAGTGCTCTTCAGTAAAATGTATTGGGGGGTAATGACAAATACAAATTACATATATAATTAATAGTTTTTTAGAAGCCGTGTTGAAACAAAAAACAAAAATAAAGATAAAAATTAATTTTAATATTTATTTCCAAATATTTCCAAATATCAATCCAACATAAAATCAACATAAAAGATTATTAATAAGATACATTACAATTTTTTGTACTAAATCTTTGAAATCCTATGTGTATTATTTTACACTTACTGCACATCTCAGTTCAAATTATCCAAATTTCAAATGCTCAGGGACTGGCTGTGGCTGGCAGCTACCAGACGGAACAGTCTGGGCTAGATTATTACAGCCTTCAGTTCAGGGCTTGAGGAGGCAAAGCAGACAAGGTGAGTTGTGAACAGGCTGTACAAATAGCAACATTTCTAAGAAAGTCTTTATGATTATGATTAGTCCTGAAATGTTTTTGTGAACATGACTCCCCTCTAATCAACATCTTCAGATGTCAAGTTCAAGCAGAGAGCAGAAACCGATGTCTCAGCCTAGCAGTTGAAGAAATTGTCATGGGTCATTGTTTTGTTTCCCATTTACATAAGAAATCACACACTGCGGGAGCTGATGACTGGGCCAGGCTGACCAGATGATGGTTGTTCCTTACATGAAAACTTAGCTGCATTTGATTTATTGCCCTTCATTGTCACTTCTCACTTCCGCTAAACCTTTCCTGAGACCACTGTTGATGCCACTTCAAAAGATCAGACCTGGGTTTCATTTGTGAAGAGTGTGTTACTCCTAAAACAGTCTCCTTCAAACAGAGAAGCATCTGCAGTCAGTGTTGGGGTTGAAGAGACATATGGAGAAAGTTCCTTGAGCTTTATGTCATGAAGGAAGCATTAGGCTAATTGTGAGGTTAACTTCATCCATAACCCACAAGACCAAGTGGCTTCGGTACTACGAGCCTGTTATTGGTACTGGATGTGTCTTGGGACCAACTAGAACCCAGATGCTTCCAGTTACTTTAAAGACAACAAATTCTTGTCTTGTTGGAGGAAACTGAAGTGTTTGGCTGGAAAAGGGAAAGTTTGGTGGGAGAGAGCAGATATGTGACAGCTTGGGGAAGACGGATTACTCATTTTGTATAGTCAAAAAAGGCAGAGTTAGAATGCATTTTTGGTTCAAACTAAAGAAGACATTTTTAATGAGATTGTGACATCATTAATAAGACACAGACATCAGACTGTGTTTCCCTAAGGAAATATTTACTGAGTACCTATTTTGGATCAAGCACTGTCACTTATATTATTTCATTTAAATTTCACAACATTTCTGCAAGGTAAGTCTTATGACCTCGTTCTAAACGCGTGTCTCCCTGCAGCAAGGCCTGATGACAGCAGCCAGGAGCAAGGAAGCCCTTTGCTCTATTGCTGGGACCGGCTGAGTACTCAGCTTTCCCAGCAGGCTCTATACCCCAGACAGGAAATCAAATGTAAATGTCATTTGCTTTCTGCGCTGGATTGGAAAAGAGAAAACTTGTGTGTTCTGTATTCTGTACCGTGGAACTTGAATTGAACACGAGAGAAACATTAAAACAACTCGTACAAAGTTGCAAAAGGTTTTTATTTAAACCAGTACTTTCCATTCTCACTCATAATGTGTGTCATGTTGGAGTCTAAATTCTCTTCTCTATGTGCATCTTAAAATTTCTTCTAATCTGTACAATTTCCATGTCCGCTTTTTTTGTTGAGATATCTCTTGTAGTGTCCTTGAAAGAATATGTTCACAATGCAGTTCTAAAATGGATGTTGGCTTTTTCTTTTTTTTCTTTTTTCCTTTTTTTCTCTTTTTTTTTGGTCCTACCAGCAGAATGGGTTGTAGCTAGAGCTGCCTCCTAGCTCTTGTGGCAGGAAGTGGACATAAATATCTGTATGTGATACAAAGATATAAAAGATAAAATGGCTAATATTATCAAGTACTTACTATGTGACAGGCATTATTCTAAGGCCTGTGGGTCTCAACTCATTATTACTGACTTATCTCCCATAATGTATACTGTTAGTATCCCCACTTTATAGAGGGGAAACGGAAGAGAGATTTCATACTTGTCCAGGGTCACACAAGTAGTAAGCGGTAGTCAGGATTCAAACCAGCTATTCTGACCCAGGACACCATAAGCACAACAGCTATCTTCTCTCTTGGTCTGGCATAGCATCATTTCTCTCCTACTTGAGCACAGAACAAGCACACTAGTAAGGCCTTAGTAGAGACTAGAATGGCACCGTTCATTGTGGTCATGACATAAGACTAATGAGCAGTTGAAATGAGGCCAGTGAAAACTGTGATGTGTTATAAGAATAAAGTGCATATTGGATGTTGAGGACATCATATAGGAGAAAGAATGAAGGGTGCCTGGGTGGCTTAGTCAGTTAAGCCTCAGACCCTTGGTTTCCCCTCAGGTCAAGATTTCAGGCTGCTGGGCATGGACCCTGCTTGGAAGTCTCTCTCTTCTGCTCCCTCTGTCTCTCCTCCCTCTGTCTCTCCTCCCTCTGTCTCTCCTCCCTCTGTCTCTCCTCCCTCTGTCCCTACTTAAAAAAAAAAAAAGAATGCAAAACATCTCTTTTGTAATTATTTCATATTGATTAAATGTTGAAATAACTCAGGAATATTGGGCTAAATGAAATCTCTTGTTAAAATGAATTTCACCATTTGTTTTAACTTTTTAAAGTATGGCTTCCAGAGAATTTAACACATGTGACTTGCCTTTGTGACTAGCATTCCTGTTGAATGGCCCTGGCCTTGACCTTTGCTTATTCACTTGTCCCATTCGTTCCTATGTCTTGGCACCCATGAGGCATGAGGATGGAATCTAGCAGTCAACAAGATGGATTTGGCATCTGTTCTCATGTAGCTCAGTATTCTGGAAAGGCTGGTGGGTTGGGGGTGGGAATGGACTCAAAGAAGTAATTACCTAAGTGGTTAATTAGTTACCATCATTACTATTAAATAATAGAAGGGGTTTGCTATGAAAGAATACACCTAACCCTTGGGCACCATGAAATGAATATTATTCATTCAGTAAATATTTGTTGAGTGGAAGATTGAATCTGAGGGATTAAGGAGGCTTCCCCGAGGATGTAACTTCCAGACAGAGCTCCAAGGAATGAGAAGAGAACAGAAATATTGGGAGCTTCCGCTGTGAGCACAGGCCCTGCAGGGCTGGGTGGCTTTGGCTTGTCCTCCCCTTACAACAGGGACAGTTGACTCTAGGCCAATTTCATGGCATAGCCGTGCCCACGTGTTTTGTGGGGTGCACAGACATGTGGGGGACTGTGCTTATTGGCATGGAGAGAAGTGGGCCACAGGTACTGGAGGCATTTCAGGGAGCTGGGAAGGACAGGGGCACCTTTGCCTCCCTCCAGCAGCAGGCAGCTCTAGGACCTCAATTTCTTCCACATGGTGATGGCTTCTGGGGCTTCCTCTCCTATTCCTCTGCGTCCCCACCACCAGTTTGCCTTAGCAGCATCTCCCTTTACTGCACAGTACATTTGACAGTTTTTTATTTTGTTGTTGTTGCTGCCCTGATAAATGAGACCTCCAGTAGGGAGAATGACTTTTAAATCTTTTGTGACCCTGGAATACAAAATGTTCCCAATTCCTTCCCCTGAGCAGTTTGCATTTCTGTGGCAAGCAACAAAAGAGTGCTTATTCTTGTTGATAACAGTGTAGCTTCCAGGAGTGGAGAGGGGAAGGGGACAGTGAACTTGTGCCAGGTGGCTGGGTCCCTGTCATTTGCCCACCGGAGGAGACAGCAGGGAGCAGGGCTGGGGGCTGAAGGCGGCTTTGGGCAGCTTGGGTGGAATGCTGGGCACTTGGCCTTGGTCATTAGGTTTTGTGCAGCTCTGTGCCTGTGCAGCCCCTGGGGAGGTGATTCTTGGCTGAGTCTCCTTCAGTTTTCTGCACACCTGATCCCAGGTTGCCAAGTTACCCAATGAGCCAGAAAACAATAAAACCACCATAAAGGCGGCTGGGGGTGATTTTGTTGGGGTTCTGAGCCTGTATATTTTGCCAGGATCTTACTTTGGGCTGGAACACAAAAGAGGGCTATCGTAGGGTGGGTAACACTTTCAAGAGGGAAATTACACCCAGTGCCCTGAACACACTGGGTACCTGACCGATACTTGTTAAACCAACAAATAAGAACTTGCAAGAAGGAATACCATTTTAGTTAATTTGCCACACATGTACTACCTGGGTGGGAAGTCAAGTCAGCAAAGTATTATGATGTGGTTTGGTAAACATTGTGTAGCCTTATTCTCATTGTCATGAAAACCCAGCTGGGTCTCAGTTGCGTTCATTGTTTCTGAAGCTTCTTTCTGCTCAGATTCTGTGATCCTTTGAAAGATGCTTGGGCCAGTGACAGGCTTCCAAGGGCTTCTGATCTGACAGAGGGTTATCTTCAGGCTATGTGTCTACCTAGCGGTGACTTCTTTGCTGCAGGGTGTTTCAACTTCACTATTGTCTTTGGGGCTGGATAATTCTTTGTAGTGGGAGCCACTCTGTACATTGTAGGGTGTTTCACAGCATCACTGCCTCCTAGATGCCAGTACACCTCCCCATCTGACCCAAGTGATGAAAAGAAAGCCACTTCCTGACATTGTCCCGTGCCACCTAGGAGGCGAAATTGCCCCTGCCTCAGGGCCCCTGTCCCATGGGAACAAGGAGACAGCCTTGCAGGCACTGTGCAAAAGCCCATTCTGCAAAAGGCAGTTTCTACTGGAATCTCATACAACATGCAGGTTTGTGTATTTATGCTCCCAAACCATTTTATTTAGTGCACATTGAAATTGACCTTTCTTAATGCTCACTGCTTTTGGTGGAGGGTGGAGAGGTGGAGGGCCCCTGGAGCACAGCGAGGTTCTAGGAGTGATAAGTCAACATGGGCGATGTCTGCCCACTCTGTCATCCTTCTGTCCATACTTCCTCATAAGTTCCTTGTGTATGGTTGTGGTTCTAGACGCTGAATGTACACTAGAATCATCTGGGAGGCTTCTCCAAAAGTGACATTCCAGGCTCCGTGGCCAGGATCCTGCCTGGGTGTCTGTATCAGCTGTGAAGCCAGGGCTGGGAGCCTTTGGTTTGGCAAAGAGCACAGGCTTTGGGACATGCTGGGCTTCAGCCTCAGTGGGCCAAACTTCTCTGAGTTTGTTGTTGAGCAAATTGGGGATAATTACAGCTTTCTTGTGTGGTGACAGGTAAAGGAGGTAACGTTTGAAGGATGGTCTTATTGTGAGGGGCGTCATTAGTGCTCAGTAAATGCCCTTTCCTTTCTGGCCTGTTTTTTCCTGATCTATTTACTCTCTCCCCATCTTTTCCTCCCTGGGTCCCAGCCAATCTCAGGCCAGTCTGGGATCTTGGTGTGGCTGACGAGGTGAGATTGGCTCACACACAACTCACAGTGGAGCCACGTGAGCTCCCTTCACCCAGAAAGCAACAATTTCTGCATGTTTTTGAGGCACGAGGCCATGACAGGGCTCCGATGCCTCTTGCTGTGTATCCCTGGAGAAGGTGATCAGAGAAGCCGGCAATGAGCTGCCAGGCGGGACCAAGGAAACACATGTCTGGCCAGAATGTGTCTTGATCACAGCCTATTTTTGTTTGTTTTTGAATGGGGAGGTGGGAGGGCTACGACAGAGCCTGCACACTCAGTAAGTCTGAGTCAGCAGAAGCTGATGTGAAGAGGAGAGGGGCCATATAGTCTTTCCTTCATTTACCCATTTAAGCCATTGCCTTTTTAAAGGCCCCCAGAATTAGTACAATGCCTTGGTTATGTTGAACTCAAAAGTGATAAATACCCTTGGAAAGAATGTTCTTGTGCATGTCTGTTGGCCCTCCTGGAGCCTGCTGACCAGCCATAGTGTTTAATCAAGAGCCGGGAGGCCCCTGTGAGCCTGTCTTGTGCCTTGGCTTTAGAAAACCCCACCATTTCATCAGGCAGAAGTTAGTAGCCACAGATGTATTAGCTGTGAGTTGAAGTAGCCTTGTAAATAAATACAAAACTTATACACTCACCAAATTATTTCCCCCATTAATTGTCCTCCCTTGGAATGCACTGCTTATAAAAATATGGGATGGATGCTTTTCAGTGGTTTGCCAGAAAAAGCCCACTCTGGGCAGGTGATTTGTAACCAGAAGCTCTGGGTAGATTGTTTGAACCTGCCTAAGAAACCCACTGGACCAGTGGTTCTCAACCAGGGGTGATTTTGTCTCTCAGGCAACATTTGGAAATGCCTGAAAACATTTTTGGTTATCACAATTAGGGGAGGATGCTACAGGCATCTGGAGAGTAGAGACCATGATGTTGCTAAGGATCCTATAAGGCACAGGACAGGCTTTTCCAACAAAGAATTACCTGGTTCCAAATGTCAGTAGTGTCAAGGTTGAGAAACCCTATGTTAGAGAAACTGGTGTCCAGTGCTGGCTCTGTGCTGGCATTGGGATGTGAGGTCCTGCCGACTCTGTCCTCCGAAAGTCCAACTCTTACCTGCTGAAACAGCTTGCTCAGCTTGGTGTTAGTTGTGGTGAGATCTGGGCGCATTGTGGCCAAACAGTGATGGTAACAACTGTATTCATTACTATTTCATTAGTACCTACTGTGTGCCTGAGCTGGGCCCTTCATAGGCATTATCTTCCTGAATTCTTGCAGCAATCCTGGATCCCAGAGATGAGCAAGCAGAGCCTTGGACCAGTGAAACTGCCTGGCCAAGACCACATAACTCCTAAGTAAAGGAGGCAGGGTTTGTACCCAGGTCTTTTCCCTCCAGAGCTGGGGTTGCTTGTTCTTGATAAAACCAAGGGGCATGGCAGTGGCTAAGCCATTCTTTTATTCTTTCATTCAGCTTTGGGATAGATTTCGCCCAGTAGTTTGTTTTCCCTTCTTTTAGGTAACCTGTAGTTGGACTAAATTTTCACCTTTATAACTTTTTAAAAAAAGATTTTATTTATTTATTTGACAGAGAGAGAGATCACAAGTAGGCTGAGAGGCAGGCAGAGAGAGAGGAGGAAGCAGGCTCCCTGCCAAACGGAGAGCCCAATGCGGGCCTCGATTCCAGGACCCTGAGATCATGACCTGAGCTGATGGCAGAGACCTAATCCACTGAGCCACCCAGGTGCCCACACCTTTTTAACTTTTTTTAAGTCTCCCTTGATTCCTTTTTTATGAGTAGTGATTTTGTCCTGTACCCTTTCATAATTAAGTAACAGCAATATGATGTCATACATTGCTTGAATTTCTCAATATGGAGGCCAGCTAAGGAAAGTGGCCTTGTTCTGTGGCTTTGTCTGGATGCCTCCGGATGTTCTTTAACTGGCCAGATGACACCTCTCCTATGTACATCAGCTGTGAGGAGGTGGAAGCTCAGGGACCACCCCCCCCCCCCACACCTCCAGGCTGCCTCTGTCTGGTGTCTGGGAAGATTGTTATCCACACAGCCATTGTGACTCTAAGACGCCTCTGAGCAGCTATGGGGGTGAGGGGCGGCGCTGGGGGCCCTGGGTGCATGGGTAGCCAGGCCATATCCTTGATTCTAAGATAGGTTCCAACAAGTAGGCTTGTCACACTGCCTCTTTGGGACTCATTTTCTGTATCCGAAAATGAGGAGACAACTCTTTGCAACTCTGTATTTTCTATCTCTGTAAACCTATGGTTCAAGGCAGAGAGAAGTTTGAGTTCCAATCTAAGGAATAGGGGTGGAGGGACAAAGTCCAGAGAGATTTTCAATTTGCCGAATCAGAAGGGAGACAGAAACTTCAGACTAGTGCTCCCTTGCTTTGACTTTAGTAAGCTTCTGTGACCTCTGCAACTTTCTACCTTTGTTAGTTTTCTCTTTACTGGTTATTTGTCTTTATAAAGAGAATATAATAGAACGTCTCTTACTCATCTCAGAAAACCCTGAAAGTGGGGGTGTGAACAGAGAGGAAAGAGGCAGACTATTTCTGGAACCCTCAAAGGCACTGTCCCTTAGATCTGACTACATGCTCACCCCTCCCCAGAGGATCTCTCTTCTTGAGAAGGCCTGAGGAAACTTTCTGTGGTTCTTCTGGCTAAATACCCCTGAGCAAAAGCCCTCTCTTCCTTCTCCCCCACCTTCTGCCCAAAGACTTTGGTCTGGGCCCCAATATCTTCTTCACAGAGACAGAGATCTGCCCCTATTCACAGGCCCTGTCACACAGGCAAGGGTGGCCTGAATCATGCAGACAGTTTGGGGGCTATCCCTCACCTGGAAGGAGGCCCTTAGTGGTAGATTGTCCAGTGAGCGAGGCCTGTCAGGTTCCCTCTCTGGGGAAAATTTGAATTAGGAGTTGCAGGGTAACACGGAACATTCAGCTAAAAGATCCTGTCAGCGCAGGGGCTGAGATAGGGATAAAGGTTAACAGTCTGTTTTCTAGGTGAAGAAATTTAAAGATGAAAGATGCTTCATGAGGGTTGAGATTTGCATTCATGGTAGAACCTGGGAAGTCGATGTGCCATTTCCTGTCATGATCATGTGCTCTGCTGGCTGCTTGCGGGTAGAAAGAAAAGTTAGGGCCCTGCCCCGGCAGTTTATGCTAAGAGGCACAGCTGTTAGAAGAGACGACTCTAACAGTATTGGTTTTCTGACTTGCTCTTTCTTGACAATCTCCTTGTACAGGTGGGAATTTGGACTTCATAAAGAGCAATGCAAGTGTAAAATCCACTCTTTAAAGCCCAGCTTGAAGCAGGCCTTAGGCAAGGTTGTAATGTCTGTGAAGTTGCTTTCTAGTTCCACGACGTCGAAGGCCTTTCTTTCTCTCTTCTTCCATTTATTCCCCTAGCTCCACAGCTACGTTTTCCAAATTTCCCAAAGTAGGAAAGTAAAAAGTGACTGTTAACACATTACTAAGTGAAAGAAGTCAGTCTGAGAAGGCTACGTGCTCTCTGATCAACTCTGTGACATTCTGGAAAAGGCAAAACTATGGAGTTAGAAAAAGATTGGTGATTATGAGGATTTGGGGGCAGAAGGGAGAGATAAATAGGCAGAGCAGAGAGGATTTTTAAGGAACTAAAAATACTCTTCGTGATACTGTAATGATGGATATATGTCATTATACATTTGTCCAAATCCATAGAAGGTATAACACCAAGAGGGAACCTCAAGTAAACAGTATACACTGGATGGTAATGATGTATCCATGTAGGTTCATCAGTTGTAACAAATTTTCTACTCTGTGAGGGATGTAAATTAATGGGGGAGGCTATGCATGTGAGTCGGTAGGGGATATTGGGGAGCTCTCTGGACGGCCCTCTCAATTTTGCTCTGAACTTTCAACTGCTTTAAAAAACTTAAAAAATAACCCAAGCCAAACAAAAACAAAATGACTATTAAGACAGAGTGTTCCTTATATGCCTAGATAGTTTTACCTTTTGAAGACATATACCCTTTAAACCAAAAGAAGAGTTGCAGTTTGTTTATCAGAAAAAACTGCATCACAATAAAAATAATTAGTATTCAGCCCTTCTCTCTATGTGGCAACTGTGGTCGACATTTTTGCTTCCTAATTCATCAATAATTCCACACCATATTCTCTTTCTTGCTAGCAGAAGCTCCATGTCCAGTTACTGCTCTCCTCTGCCCTGCCCCATGTGCTCCAGGAAGGTGACTGTACTTCACTGTATCACTGTATGTCAGTATTGGGAGGTCCATGTTCCTTAGATCTAAGCTAATAATGTTCCCTGGATTCTTGTTGCCAGAAACACTTTTAGCTGTGGGAATACAGTGCACACCTGGTTGGTGAGACATAACGGGCTTTTAGGAAAGGCTTCTTCCCCGGTATAAAGACTTTTTCAGAGGAGAATCTGCCTCTCCACTCTTCTGCTGGCCATTGTTGCATGAGGCAGTGTTGTTTGGAACGTCTTCCACCATGTTGCCTCCACAGGGGAGACACATTACTGATGGCACAGCAGAACGATGGAGAGGGTGAATCCTTGATCACGTGAAAAACTGCTCTGCTGGGGGCTCCTGGGTAGCTCAGTCAGTTAAGTGTCTGCCTCTGGCTCAGGTCATTATCCCAGGGTTCTGGGATTGAGCCCCGCATTGGGCTCCCTGCTTGGTGGAGAGCCTGCTTCTCCTTTTCTTGCTCCCACTGCTTGTGCCTGCGTGCTCTCTCTCTCTCTCTCTCTCTCTCTCTCTCTGTCAAATAAATAAATAAAATCTTAAAAATAAAAAAAAGAAAACAAAATTGCTCAACCTTGGAACAGCCCCAATTCTTATTATTATTATGATGCTTTTATTTGGGTCTTCTTAGTTATTTAAAGCTGAAAGCATCCTAATGAATGCTGTGCTAAATGCTTTATGTAGAGCATCTCAAATGATTCCCACAACTTTATATTGATGAGAAAATGGTACCTTAGAGAGTTAAATAGCTTTCTCCAAATGACACAAGCAGCAAATAGACATGTACTTTCAAAGAGCCTGGCTCTCACCCATTATGGTAAAAAAAACTGTGTTTAAGGTGCAAGTGGTTTGTTTGGGATAGTCGTCCAAGGAAACATTGGTAAGGGAGTGGGAGAGTCAGGCAGGGAAGAGAATGCATCAGTAAAGTTTGTGTTACCAAGCAAGTTACCTTTGTGGGCAGTTCAAGCTTAATGCTGTTGGGGAGTTCTGGGGGACAGTGTAGACCAGGTGCCCCAAAGTTATCCCACTGATAGAGGAGCCAGGGAGTTTCCCCATCAGCTCTTGCCGGTCATTGGTTGAGGGCTGCCGCGGGGTGGGAGGTGCAGTGCACATTCCCTGGTGCTCCCCGCTTGCCCCGCATCCTGCATGAGGAAAGCAGGGGCCAGAGAAAGCCCTCAGGCAGTGAGCCTGAGCAGCTGGCCGTTGGAATCCAATGGTGTCCAAAATGCCTGGCATTTGCTCTCTCTCACCAACATTTCCGTGAACCTAGGAAGGAAATTCAGAAGCTAGGCAACCCACGCAATCAGGTTCTGTCATGGCGTCCTTGTGAAATCATATCAGATAGGCAGCCACACCGTGTGTGTGTGTGTGTGTGTGTGTGTAGGAGGCGGGGCCTACACAGACTAGGTCCTCTGGGCGCCGCCATCCACCGAGGCCGGCCCGCTCGTTAGAAATGCAGCCACTGCAGGTTGTGGTGTCTCATGGCTTCCCAGTTGTCATTTCATCTCTGACGTCACTGTAAGCTTTTCGAGGGGGAAATACCGTCTTTGTCATTTTTTACTACCCTCTCTCTTACCAGTTACATTCTTTGCAATGGTAGGCACATAGCAACCACTAATACATTTAAAAATTAAATCCAATGTTTTTGTAAATACTGTTAGTAGTCTGTGTAGATTGATGGAAAACTGGAATTGAAACTCTGTGGAAGGATACTGTGAGTCACCTAGAACACACATTTTCTACACTCAATCCCCTACTATAGCATTTCTGTCAAAACTGATAGTCACGCTGTTACCCTTGCTTGCAGGGGCTGGTTTTCGTGGTGTGGTGGGGTGTGGCTCTGCGGTCAGCCTGCCTGCTTTCAAATCATGGCTGAGCCTTTTATTCTGTATGTGGCCCTGTCCAAATCAGGTCATGTTCTGGAACCTTATAGTAGTGTCTCCTTAAATAGGCTGGAAAGATTGAATGGAAAAAATAGATGTGAGTATCTCTACATACACACATCACATATATACACATAGATATCTATATCTGTACTTATTAGATAATGTTATTTAGCACAGTCAGCCAGTAACAAACACTGTATGTGCAGTGTTATTGCTATTCCAGAAACAGGTTATTCCATCTCCTTGAAGATGGACTTCTTCATCTGGAAGCAGCGGCTATTATCAGCCAGCACTTCTGTCTGTTGGGTCCAGATCTTTTGTTCTCTACCTTCTCTACCATGCAAACTTCCACTGAAACTAAATTATAAATTCCGTTCTCCCAAAGGATTGATTTTTTTTTTTAAGATTTTATTTATTTGAGAGAGAGAATGAAAGAGAGAGAGAGAGAGAGAACATGAGAGGGGGAAGGTCAGAGGGCAAAGCAGACTCCCTGCCAAGCAGGGAGCCCAATGTGGGACTCGATCCAAGGACTCCAGGGTCATGACCTAAGCTGAAGGTAGTTGCTTAACCAACTGAGCCACCCAGGCACCCCACCAACTGAGCCATCCAGATGCCCCAAAGGAGTGATTTTTAAACACACGTTGATCTTGTTTTGCCTTCTCAAATTAGAGAGAATTCTTTTTCATTTGCATGACTTGTTCTCAAAAAAGAGAAGTGTATTATTGTTCCTACATCACAACATCTTCTGAAAACTCTACTCTCCAGAGGAAAAAGCCTCTCCTTCAAGTCACAATGCCCATTCATACATTAAAGCTTCTGAGAAGTCCTACAATAAATCCTTCCCCAAATTAAGTTGACATGGAATCTTTTCGTCATGTCACATTTATTAATTAATATCCCCGCAATTTCCTGGCTCAGATTTTGATTTGTTTGACTTCTTTTCTGCAGGGTTTTTGGTATTGGGTACCAGCCAGTACTACAGATACTGAAAGTAAGTGCTTTATTTTCACACAAAAAAACATTGAATGAAATTTTTTAGTCAAAAACTTCTTTTCCTACCTTTTCCCTTTGCTCTGAAATTTTCAGAAGGACATTTTTCACTGTCTGCAAAACTGGGAAGACATGAAGGGGAGCCTGCACCTGCTCTCCCCTCTCCTCTCACCAATAAAGCTAGGCCGGCCTCCTGAAGATCGGCTGCTCCCATCATAGCAGCAGATCAATGGGGAGTTCTGCACAGAGAAAACTTCCTGCCTTTTCCCCCCGCCACTGTCCTTGGTGGGGTGGGGTTCCCACTAGTGAGCATGAGAAATTAAACCTGGAAAGGAGGGCATATTTTCACTACAACCTTTTCTTCAAACTCTTCCTAATGCTCCTAAAAGCTGGCTCTGAAGGATACCTGCTTCACTCCTAAAATGAGTGAGTAGGTTCCTCACCCAGAGCCGAAGTTGAGAAAAAGGTCATTTCGTGATTTGAATGACAGTGGCTCTTCCTTATTGTTTCTGCCCTCATAAAGGCAGGCCACACTCCTTTTGCAGGCCAGCTGTGTCATTGGCTTTGAGGGACAGTGCCTGGCAGAAGCACAGAGCCACAGGATCTTGGCACTGGCTCGTCAACCCCAGACTTTCCACTTTACAAATGAAGCAGTTATGGTCCAGATAGGTAAACCTTTTAACCCAAGTCACACAGCAGAGATAGCTTCTTTCTCTTGCTCTAAAGATACCTATTTATTTGTATTTATCTGTTTGGATTTTGTTTGTTTGTTTGTTTTTTGCTTTCCTCTCTGCTCTTTTGTGTGTGTGGATTGTGGGGAGGAGAGGAGGCATAGGTTTCACAGATCTGATTTTTACCTTTCCCATTTGCAGCCAAAAAGTATATTGCTGGGTTTAAGGTCTTTCTCATTCTTTCAGTAATATTTATTTAAGTGCTTACTGAGTGTCAGGCATTGTGCCAGGACATTCTTTTACTGTGTCTGTTAAACATTTATTTCCCTCTGAATCAGGTAGAATGAGACCCTAGACCAGTTGCTGTATGCACCCCAAAATGCTATTTTGTGTTTTCTGGTTCCTGGCACCAGACACTTTGACCCCCATCACTGAAGAACCCCATTGGTGTTTCCAGACCCTTGGTTTCCCTTGAACCAACTCAGTTCGGGTCTGAGACCGCAGGCTTAGAGTTTTACAGTGGCCTACAGGGTCTCTCCTCGCAGGGGACAAGGAGTGCTCCTCTTCCTTGAGGACTGGGGAAGTGTGGGTCTGAGGGTGCTGCCCTTGTGCCAGCCCCCATCTCCACAGCATGAGGAACCTGGCTGAACTGAATGCGGGTGTCTTCCAGATCTGTTCAGACTCCCAGATGTGAGCAGACTGATGCCACAAGGAGGGTAAGGGAAGGAAGGTCCGTGCTCTGGCTTGTGGGTGGTCAGTACCTTGGGCTTGGGTCTTGCCCTGAGGTGTTAAGACTTAAATTCAACAGTCATTTCCTGAGTGTCTTCTCTATGCCGTTCACAATTCTGGGTGCTTGCATACATCTGTAAATGAAACTGGCAAACGTCTCTGCCCTTGTGGAATTTTCATTTGAACACAGAATGTACATATAAGTGTGGAATGTTCATGTGAGCATGGAATATACATATGAATGCGGAATGTACACATGAATTTAGGATATTCACATGAATGTGGAAAGTCGGCATCCATGTGGAATGCACACACATGTGGAATGTTCCCATGAATGTGGAATGTTCAGCTGAGCGTGGAATGTACCTATGTTAGCTTGCTGTGGATTCACGGACGTGATAACACAGTCCAGAGAAAGACTGCGGCAAAGGACAGGCCCCTGAGGCTGCTTACCAGAATGGCGTAAGGGCAAGACAATGAGGGTCTCCAAAGGACTATGCTATTCACTTCCCCAGTTTTGCTGGGCCCTGACTTGTTCTGTGCTCTCACACTAAGAAGGACTTGCCAGTGTCTTTCCTTTTAATTGAGAACTATCATCTCCTGACAACCTCGGGTAGCAGCAGGAGGGAGGACCAGCTCACCCACAGCACCTTTGTCCTTCATCATTCCACCTATAATTGGGGCTCTTTAGTGACTGGGGTCAATGTGTCAAACTTGTTTCAGCCATCAGTATGATGAAAAGAGTCTGGAAGGATGTTCCTGTAACATTCTAGGTCTTGGAAATGTTAAAGACCAACATTTCTCTGCCCAATCAAGTCAAAAGACTGAAGAAGCTGTTTCATTAGTGTCAAGATTTTTGAAGCCTGGTTTTGGGGGCTGGCAGCCTGAGCATCCACACCCAGTGTGTTAGCTACATATTGGTGCTTAACAGATTATCCTCTGCCTTAGTGGTTTAAAACAGCAAGTGTGTATTATCCCAGTTTCTGTGGATCAGGGGTCTGGGTGTGGCTTAACTGGGAGCCCCAGCTCAAGATCTCTCATGAGGTTGCAGCAAAGCTGTCCCCAGGGCCTGTAATCTCACCTGAAGGCTTGACTCAGTTTGGAGGGAAATCTACTTCCACAACTTACTCATGTGGCTGTTGCTGGGCCTCAAACTTTGTCCACATGAGCCTCTTCTTAAGACTTTTCATAACATGACAGCTGGCTTCCCCTAGGGCAAACAGTCCAACAAGAATGAGAAATCACACAAGACAGAAATCTTTGTAAAACCTGAACTTGGAATTGGCATCCCATCACTTCGGCCATATTCTCTGCTTTAGAAATGAATCAATAAGTTCAGCTTACACTGAGAGGAGGGTATTAAGCAGGGTGTGACTACCAGGAGGTAGGGATGATTACATGCCAATGGAGAGGCTGTCTGTTGCCCCGGGGAACTTGCAGAAGAGCGAATTGTCAGGCCCCATCCCAGACCTATGGACTCAGAAACTCTGAGTTTGGGGCCTGAGAGTATGTGTTCTAATGAGCCTCCCAAGTGACTCTGATACATGTTAAGGTGGGAATCTTTGTCTGGGAATGCTGATTATTCATTTCTCACTAGGACATGTCCTTTGAAGAATGAGCAGCTCCCAAGTTTTGCAACCAAAGAAAAAAAGGGTTATATTTGGAAAGTTGATTTCAACTGGGCATTATAATCTTATTTTAAGTTAGAATAAAGGAATAACTAGAAAAAGAGCTGGGCAAGTAACATGACTTAAAGAGCAGGATGAATGCAATAGGGACTGGTGAAGACTAGGAAAAATGGAAACTGAAGGCCCCATTATATGGGGCGGCTGCTCTGTGTTTTCACTTGTGGCCAAATTGGTAATTGTTGCTACGTCTTCACATTTTTATTTAATTTTGAATTTTTTAAAAGATTTCATTTATTTGACAGAGAGAAACACAGCTAGAGAGGGATCACAAGCAGGGGGGGTGAGAGAGGGAGAAGCAGGCTTCCCACAGGGAGCCTGATGCGGGGCTTGATCCCAGACTCCGGGATCATGACCTGAACTGAAGGCAGATGCTTAATGACTGAGCCATCCAGGCGCCCCCATCTTCACATTTTTAAAGAAAATACTGAAATCTAGAGGGTTTTTTTTTTAAGATTTTTTTATTTGACAGAGAGAGATCACAAATAGGTAGAGAGGCAGACAGAGAAAGAGGAGGAAGCAGGCTCCCTACTGAGCAGAGAGCCCAATGTGAGACTCGATCCCAGGACTCTGAGATCATGACCTGAGCCGAAGGCAGAGGCTTAACTCTCTGAGCCACCCAGGCGCCCCCGGAATCTAGACTTTTAATTGAACATTTCCATTTACAAAATGTTGTTAAGTAATTAAAAAAATTTAAAGGCACTTTGTTGACCCATTGAACACACACACACACACACACGAGCACAGTGCCTCTGGCAGAGGATCTGCAAGAGATATAGGTGGGAGATTTTACACTTGCCCTAGGCAACATTTCTCCTTACTGGTTTAGCATGAGGGCCTGATCATAGTAGAAATAGAACAAGGGTAGGGAGACATTGGGTATTTATGGAATGTTACAGGGTAAAATAGTTCTGAAAAAACTACAGACTTAAAAAAAGATTTTATGCATTTATGTATTTATTTATCTATCTAAGAGAGGGAGAGAGTGGGAAGATGGGCAGAGAGAAACTCAAGCGGACTCCATGCTGAGCTCAGAGCCTGACACAGGGCTCGATCTCACAACCCTGAGATCATGACCTGAGCCAAAATCAAGAGTTGGAGGCTTAACCAACTGAGCCACCCAGTTACCCCCATATAATGTAAACTTTTATCCTTACTTATTCAGTCACAAATGTAGTAATGTCACTTCTGTGTGTACTGACCTTTCAGGAAATGATGGAACTAAGTTTTGATGAGCTTTACATTTTAAAGAGTAAACAAATGGCCCTGTCTTCTCCCTGGCCTGTTTGAGGGTCAAGGTGTTTTCCTATTTTCAAGAAGAGGAGAAAGTAGACATTCACTGAGGTTCCTTTACAAACTGAAATCCCAAAAAAATCTCATTCTTGGACCAAGATAGTACTCACAGGTGAGTCTACATGCGTAAAAGAGAAGTAAGTATGTTAACTGGTAAAGATGGGAAAGCGAGAGGTATTTAGGTTAGACACAAGCAAGTACTTATAGAATAAGATTTAAAGGCACTGGAACAACAGAGAGAAGCTCAAGGTTTGTTTGTTTGCTAATCTAGAGTTTCTAAAAGGAAGACTTAAAAGCTTTCTGCCTGACAAAGCTCTGTAAGCAGTCCTACTCAGAGAGGGGCAGGTGAAGGAGGCACCCTTTGGATCCTTTTTTATCCTGTGATTTCTTTTTGGACCCAGCAAACAAAGGACGCCCAATCTACTAACTCACCCAAATGATTACCAGCTGTGTCTTCCCCAGGAGGTAAACAGGCAGTAAAACAAATGAAATTCCTATTCTTTATTACTTGACCCTCATAAATCATTCACTCTGGGTGAGCACTTATCTTGAAGGCATCACACAATATTTAAAATGCTATCTCCTTTAGTATGAATGAAATAGAAGGAATGAGCAAAAATCTCAGTGCTTATGTGTCTTTATGCGAGGACACTTCCACAGGCAGTAATTAAATTTCAGAAAAAATGGGTGATAGTCTGTGTTTGTTGTATGTGTGAGTATATGTGTGTGTGTATGCGTAGAGGGGGAGTGAGGATTCTTAGGAGGCTTCTCGGTTTTCCCCATTCTCTTCCAAACCTTTCCTAGGATTAGATTCACTTTTGGAACTTTAGATCCTCGCAGAGCAATGCATAGGTAAAATCATATGGGATATTACTTTCTATATTTGGTTACTTATAAAGTCTATCTTGAACTAAAAGCTTATTGTGCTAAAATAGGGGGCTTTTGTGTGGAGCCAGTTGGGGGGGGTGCCATCCTGTCACCATGGCAACAAGCATTTGCATTAGAGCAGGCTCCTCAGACCACATTACAGTCACGTGGCCAAGAGGGACCCCTTTGAAGTCCTTGTAATCTTTTCCCTAAGCAATGATTGTTAACATCTTCTGAGCATAATCATTAACTATGTTCCGTAACAGATAATTACCTACTGGAGTTAGCATTTTCTATCCTTGAATGCTCTGTGGGATTCACAGAGTGCATGACCCACTCTACTGCGACTTTACCGAACCAAGTAAAATTAAGCAATTTGACTTCTTGAAACCTGGGAGAGTTTGCATTTCACACAAAAGCATTGTGTTGACCTGGACATCACGTGCCCCAGGCTGTTCTTCATGCCAATCTTTGCGTACCCCTTGCAGGCAGCTTCCAAAATGCCCTGGGCTCCCTTCTGTCTGTGTCTGCTCTTTTCCCCCTTGAGGTCTCACTTATGGAACTTGTAGTGCCAGTCTGTTTTTATTTCAGATTTATTGCACTCACTTGCCAGAATATATGGTTTTTTTTTTTTCTGTTTATAGAAGTTTTCCCTATACATTTCTCTTTATACCTAACATTATTCCTTAAGACTCCCAAGGCTTGTGTCATGACCCTGGGGAGTGATATTTCTCTCTTGACTCTAGTTTGCCTGGGAAAGCCTCTCTCACACAGGAGAAAGCCTCCTTTTCCAGGTTTCCTAACTCCGTTTATCTTTGGGGAACACTCAAAACTTCAAGGGAGCTGGATGAAATTGATGTTAGAAAGAGAGCATGTGAAAGAAAAAGGAAAGAAAAAAGAAAACTCCAAACCCCAAGTCACTAAAATCCTTCCAAGGCTTTGGTTAAAGCACTGTACTCTAGGGTGCCTGGGTGGCTCAGTTGGTTAGGCGCTTGCCTTCAGCTCAGGTTATGATCCCAGGGTCCTAAGATGGAGTCCTGTATTGGGCTCCCTGCTCAGGAGGGAGCCTGTTTCTCCCTCTCCCTCCGCCTGCTGCTCCCCCTGCTTGTGCTTTCTCTCTTTCCCTGTCAAATAAGCACATAAAATCTTAAAAAAAAAAAAAAAAAAGGTGCTGTAGTATATTACCCTCTAACTAGACAAATAGGATGTGGAGTCCTTATGATGATAAAGAATACTTAGCTTTTTTTTATTATTATTATTAGAGGCAGAGGAGGTAGGGCAGAGGGAGAGGGAGAGAGAATCTTAAGTAGGCTCCATACCCAGCACAGAGCCTGACACGGGGTTTGATCTCACAACCCTGAGATCTATGACCTGAGACAAAGTCAAGAGTTGGATGCTAAACCAACTGAGCCATCCAGATGCTCCAAGTGTGCTTAGGTGTTTTAAATGGTACCTTGCTGGGTACCTGGATTCTGAAGGTAAGGCAATAACCTTTAGTAACCTAGGCACTCTCTTGTGGTGTAGGTTGGGACATGAAGAAGAATGTAAGTCATACAGCTTGTTTGACTTACAGATCAACTTCCTGCTCTGATGATCTTTCTTTGCCGAAAAAATGGACTAAAATGAGCTTTTAGAGTTATAGGTGCCATATCATCTGAACTCCAAAGCAGGACCCATGGCAAAGCCATCATACTGTGTGGGTGGTGGAATCAGTATCTCCAAAGTCATGTGACCAGAGGAAGTAGTCTAAACTCTACTCTGAAAGGGAAGAAGACCCACAAGAGTCTGCACAAGGTCAGTCTGCTGGATGAGGGAATATGTGGTATCTTGGCGAGGGGCCCTCTCATGCTGAATACATATATAATGTATACACATGTATAATGTGTATATTTATATATCTGTATGGATGTTTGGGCATGCCCCTGTGTGTATACTATATCTATAGATTTTTTTTTTTTTTTTTTAATGAGCCACTCAGGTCTTTAAAATAGCTGGCGAGATCACCTCTATCTCTTCAGTTTGCTTTTGGCTCCAGGTACATTGATTCCTATGGCATTACAGCTCCCCTTTTTCTACGCTTCCCCTCAAAAGCCTAGAAAATGGGGCCAATCCCCTATTTGTACAGCTCTCCAGGCAAAGCTTCTGTCATAATGAGCTCCCTTGTGATGCAGAAACCAATAACCCTCTGCCAGGAACACCCAGTAGTGAACCAAATTACACATTTACCTCAACTGAGTATTGTTTTTATTTAATATACTTGTACCTTTTTAATAGTAGGTGTAAAATTGTCATGTGTATGGGAAAAACATATTTGGCTCTGTGTGTCTGTGTGTGGAAACTTCTGTAACACTACCACAAGTAAAGGTTCTTCTGGGATGAGGCGTTGAGATGGGGGTGGGGGGCACTGAGACCCCGACAAGTCATGTTTCTGAAGGCCAAGGGCAGAGGAAATTCTTAACATACAGAATATAATTACCCAAATGGAAGGTAGCCAAGGTGTTGGAGTTAAGATTTCTTGTTCTTCCACACAGTGGGGTATGTCAGGAACCTCCTTGTCATAACCAGTTGCCAGAGATGAATCTGCTGGTGCCGGAAGACAACAGCTGGTGGTTTGGCCAATCTATTGTTTTGGATTAATTTGACTTTTTTTTTTTTTTTCAAAACCCAGGTGGTGCTGAACTCATTTAGATTCTCTCTGCCTGCCACATGTCAGTTCAGAAATATCCCAATGCAGTGTGGTATTAATTATGTGCTGTGGGATCTGGGCCAATCAGTTGGATCGAGTGACTGTGGATAAGTTTTATTCATTGGCAGAATAAATAAACAGTCACTGTGACTTGAGCCAGTCAGAAAGCAGCTTATTCACCACAGTTCAGTGCCCCAGGGATAAACTGGTCTAGTCCTTGATTGGCTCAGCCACACAGTAGTTCTGCTGTGTGCACCAGTCAGTGTGCTGGGGTCCACAGGGACACTGTCACAGCTCTGCTCTGAGATCCATCAGATAAATTGATTAAATCTGCATTAATCATGGGGCCCAGTGCAAGTGCAGCCAGTGCCCTTGGAGATTGCCAGGAGGATAAAGGGCTTTGGTTTGGAGAAATAAATGCATTTCTGTCCTTGCTGAAAGTGATCACTTGGTGACAGCGTTCTAGTACATTGCTATTATCTTTTAATTAATAAGCACTGAGGAATAAATTCTGACTGAGCCATGTGTCCAAGCTATTCAGGCTATTCAGATATGGGATCTGGTAGAAGGAGAGATGGAATGACACACATAGGTTTTTTAGTTATTGGACCTGACATTGTTGATTTCTGTCTATCTGATCATTTCCTGTCCCTCTCACCTGAGGTACATTGTTTCCAGTCTGAGGATTTTGCCCTTGGTATCCTCTGCCTGGACTGCTTTGCCCCTCAGATGTTTGCATGCCTGGCTTTTTCTGGTCATTCACATCTCCTCTGTAGGGAGACCTCTGATCACCACATAGTGTGGCTGCCATTCCTTCACTCCATATCGTGTCCTCCTATTGTGTTTCTTTCATAGCGAATATTGCCATCTGAAATGCTTACTGAATAGGTTATTTGTCTGTAATGTGGCTCCACTTAGTTCACCACCATATCCCCAGGCTCTGGCATGGAGTCTAGCTCACGTGTTTGGGTACTTAAACATTGTTGAATGAATAAATTTCTCTGTGTCCTCTAACAGTTTTTTTTTTTTTAAGATTTTATTTATTTATTCGACAGAGAGAAACACAGCTAGAGAAGGAACACAAGCAGAGGGACTGAAAGAGGGAGAAGCGGGCTTCCTGCCGAGCAGGAGGCCCAATGTGGGGCTCGATTCCGGGTCTCCAGGATCATGACCTGAGCCGAAAGCAGTCGCTTAACCAACTGAGCCACCCAGGCACCCCGTCTCTAACAGTTTTTGAATAAGTGAATGGATGTGTGGTTCACAGGAAAGAAAGAACAGTTTGTCAGAGAGCTTTACTGCTTTTACTCTAGACTCAGCCCCTACCTTATGGGATGACTTTGAGCAAGTCACTCAACTTTTGGGGGCTATTGACTATGTTGGGGCATCTTAGCTCTAAGACAGTGTTTCCAGATGTTGGGTTGGTTGAGAGGGGTGCAAGTTGGGTAGTATTTTCTGTTTTAGTCATTAGAGTTTTAACCTTGAAGGGGATGGAGTAGGCCATGCCCTAGAAGTTTATCTTAGAATGAGATGGTAAGGGATACCTATTAGGGTACAAGTCAACAGCTCATTTAATAGTGTCCACACTATTTAACAGATTTCTAGTCAAGATTCCCATATGGGAGATTGGTTTTCTCACTTGTGGCCCAGTGAGCACTTACAGACCGGTAAAATTAGACTATCAGTAAATGTAAAAACTGACACATAACATAAAGTAGTTTCTGCTAGATTCCCCCAGTGTCCACCTGCTCTCAGGGATCATGTGGAGGGAGCTTAGGAAAGCCATAGGGAAAAGCTGAGCTATGAGAAGGAGCTGCAAGGGCCCCAGAGCTCCTTTCTCTCAGGGGTAGGCAGAAGTCTGCTCTTGGACCCTGTGCTGGTGATAGCTTTTACCCCTTGTTCTCCCCAAACATCTTCACATGCAGGACACCTGGGAAGCATGAGGTTGGATAGCCACGTCGTTCCCAGCTCTAAAAAGATCTGCACCTTAATGAGTTTTAAAAGGACCCTTTTAAAACGATTTGAAAAACAGCAAAATACAAGTGGCGGAAAGCTGGTATGGGAGCACAGACGATAATCCCAGGGTAGGAGACTGAATGCCATCCTATGAAAGAAACAAAAAATGAGGCTGTTAAACCAAAAACAAGAACAGGGAGATCGACCCCACATAAATTCTTCAGAGAAAATAAGATGTGAAATGCAATAGAAGTTTTGGAACAGTAGTTTTGTTTCAATAGAGACAACTTGTTCTGATGCAATTTTTTGATATAGCTTGTTTCTTGGGCAGCAACTCTCCAACCTGCCCCACCACATACGCACACTAAAGGACTAGGTTCTGTTTTTCTCCTGAAAAAGAAAACATGAAAAAAGTAACTCTTCAGAGGTGCTTTCTCTTCCAAGAAAACTCTTTGTCTCCAGTGAAGAATTTTCCTAGGTGCTACATGAATAATAGAATTATCTCATTCCAATCAGCTAATGTTCCTCCATAAACTATTTTATTGGAGGGAAAATACAATACTTTAAAAAAAATGTTTTGGTTCTAAAAAGGGATCCCTTTGACTCTCTACCTATAATTGGGAAAAGGCAGAGTTAGATATTGAGTCTTGTCCAATTAGGAGTTACATTTGAATGGTAGGAAGTAGACAACAACCAAACAAATGATGAGACTCTGAAGGAAAATGAAGCAGGTGAGAAGATAGGAAGGAGAGAAATTACCTTTTCTGATAAACCAATTGGGGGTCCCCTCTCAGAGTGTGGTGTTCCAGTAAATCTCCATGATGTGAGGGAACAAGCCATGTCAGTATTTGGGAGAAGAGCATTCTAGGCTTCAGGCAACAAGACCAACCTGCTCAGAACAGGAAGAGTGGAAGAGAGAATGAGGTTGAGACAAATAGTCTTATGAATAGCCATGGTGAGGATTTCACATTTTACTTCCATTTTGACTACTTCGGAGGATTCTGAGCAGAGAAGTAACAGGCTGACCTAAGTTTTAAAATAATTACTCTGAGTACTATGTGGAGAATAAAGTGTACTTTATTAGTTTGGGCGAGATAGGGGCTTGGAATAAGATGCACGAGGTGAGTTAGTGAGAAATGATTATATTTGGAACATATATTTAAAATAAAGGTAATAGGATTTATCGATAGATTATTTGTGTGGGATGACAGAAAGACAAGACCTAATAATGAGTCCAAAATCCTTAGAAAGTGTAGGAATGGAGGAAAGGTTTTGTATTTCCAGCGCACTAGATAACTACTGACAGAAAAGTAGGCAATGAGAATGTAGGTCTGGGCACCTAGCATAGGTGCACTGTGGGGTGTGGCCAGGAAAGTTCACTGCTTTCCTTTTACATGCTAGTTCATTGCCTTCTTGGCTTTGCCTGATCTTATCTTTCTGACTTTGTTTTTGTTTTTGTTTTTTTTGTTTTTGTTTTTGTTTCTGTTTTTTTGGGCAGAGGTGTGGGGTAGAATTTAGTATTCCTTTTTTTTTTTTTAATTGAAATATAATTGATGGTAACATTGTGTAAAAGATCAGAGATCAAAGATGGGAAAGGGACCGGTTTCATCAAATGTTCATCATAGGTCATGCTATGTTAGAGCTGAAAAGGAGCTCAGAAGCTATTCAGTCCATTCCTTTAATTAGATGATGGGGAGAAAAATACTTAAGTAGGGTTCTATATATAAAATTACATGTACATTTGAAGACTTATTTAACTGCTTGATGCAAATATGTGACTGTCCTCTTAATTTGCTGTTTCTGCTGGGTCCATGTGTGTATGAAGGGAAATTAGAGCCTTATGGTCTACATCCTTCATCGTTTCCTGTCAGTCCTTCCTTAATTAGAAAAATTTTCACTGAGTACCTATCATACATCTGGAACTGTTTTCAGGTGAGCATATAGCAGTTATATATGTATATATAGCAATAAGACAGACATATAAAGGGAAGAGACAGAAAAAAATAGTCAAGTGCATTTTTTAGAAATTAGTAGAGGTATTGGGTGCCTGAGTGGCTCAGTTGGTTAAGCGACTGCCTTTGGCTCAGGTCATAATCCCGGAGACCGGGGATCGAGCCCCACATCGGGCTCCCTGCTTGGCAGGAAGCCTGCTTCTCCCTCTCTCACTCCCTCTGCTTGTGTTCCCTCTCTGCCTGTGTTTCTCTCTGTCAAATAAATAAAATCTTAAAAAAAAAAAGAAATTAGTAGAGGTATTACACAGGAAACACAAGAAGGGTGTTATAAACTAGTGAAAAACAGAGTGAGCTACTTTAGCTAAGAAGATCAAGGAAGAAGTCTCTGAATAATGGAATAATTCAAAGAATTTGAATTTGAAAAAATAAGAATTTGAAAGAAATTAACTCAAGGTAGTCTGAGAAAATTCCAGCAGGCCTAGTTCAGCTAAGGATCAGGTCTGGACATTTGATATGATTCTATAGCTGTTCTTGTTGGACAACCTGCAGGTTAATGATCCCCCCTCAGCTGCTGGGAGATAATGAACTCTACAAAGCCCAGTTTATGGAGACCATCATCAAGAATGGCCTAAGAGCCAGCTGTCTATTTGGGGCATGTGTGTTCAGATGCTGGCTTGGGTCCTGTACAGCCCTAGGGTCACCATTCACACAGACTGATTTGAACACAACTGTACATGGTGGCTTTGATTGAGACAGGGATTTAACGTGGTTTTCCCCTTTATTTTTACTTATTATTTTTTAAGGATTTTATTTATTTATTTGATAGAGAGCACAAGTTGGCAGAGCAGCAGGCAGAGGGAGAAGTAGACCCTCTGCTGAGTAGAGAACCTAATGTGGGGTTTGATCCCAGTGAACCAAAGGCAGGTGCATAATGGACTGAGGTACACAGCTGCCCCTGGTTGTCCCCTTTAATTGAACATACAAGATGATCTGGGTCTGCCCAGGGAAATAATGGTAGGGGAGGTGGATTGAAGAAGACAAGAGATTCAGTTTAATCTACTCAGTGCCCTCCCAGGTAAACTCTGTGGTGGTCGTCTGAATATTCCAGTTTTGTAAACTTTAGCCCTGTATTTTTTCAGACAGAATCATCACTGCAGAACATGAAGTTCAAAAGCCTTAAGGGACTCCTAACTAGTTCTTTGTTCTAGGAAAAGAGTTGAGAAGCTTGATACAATTGACAAAACTTTCAAATATAATGAATCACTTGGAAAGCTCTGGTATCATCAGCACTACTCTCCCATCCCAAACCTAATGATGCTATATATTTCTTTCACTTGCCTTTTTCCCTTGTCTCTCATTCCCCACATTTAAGCTGCATGAGAACAGACTCTTTGATTCATTCATGCTTCCCAGAGCCCTCAGAACAGCGCTGCCTTACATGTATTTGGTGTTCAATAACTGTTTATTCTATCAGTTAACCTGGAGATCCACAGAGCTTATGCGATCATGAATCAGGGCTTTTTCATCTGGGGCATCCCAGAAAGGTTTGGCTTCCAGTCCTCCAGCAGAATAATCCTGTCTCTGGGAGCTGGGAGCCATCTGGAGGCTCTCAGCTGGGGAAGATGAAAAGTCCAGCATCAGGGTTAAGATAGGCTGGAACCAGGATGGCCCCCGAACTCAAGTCTCAGTGACATCCCTAATCCATTTGCCTGAGTGGGAGTGGTATATAGGGACCAGGGGTTTCTTGGGACCCCTCTTCAAGACCCTCAGAGGCTGTGAGCTGAGCACTGCCCCAGCAAATTCAGCTAGCAGGCTTAGGATTCTATCCCGGAATTTGTATTTAAATGGAACCCTACTTTCCTTTGCTTTTCATTTTCAGCCTTTCAATCAAAAGGAAAACCTATTTTATTCTAAATCAAGAATGTACTTAGTGACCTTTCCCAAATGGAAGAAAGGTGCCCACAAGTCCACAATTTTAATTTAAATCAATTCGTTTCCTAGCATGAAAAACAAACACAAAAATAACTTCCCAGGAAGGACTTGAGGGTACTTTGAGTGTTCAGTAGTTGATCTTTTACAAAGGTAAACAGGCACTTACCTTGCTGGTTTCTGAGAAATTTGTGGGGGAGAGAGGTATGTACCAGGCTTCAACAAAACACCATTGTGAGGCTGAGTGCCAAGTTCTCTGCGTGAAGGGCAAATCCGTGTTGGTGTAGGGTTGTGGCCACATATGGTGTAGATGCCTGCTGTTTGGAAAGAATTGCAGTGCAATTAAAGACTTTTTGAGACTTGGCAATATTGTTAATTCCTTTGCCATTTTATATGAGCAGGAGGATTAATTAGCATTGGCTTTATAGAGTTATATCTAAATGCATATGTTTTGGGTTAGATATTTCTTTTTACTAGATTAGTCAGACTTGTTCCCAACTGTGAAGACTGCCTCATGGGATTCATTCGTGCCTGTCTGCATGCTTCTTGTTTGCTGGAGTGTGTTATGCAGGCCTGACACCAGAACCGCTGATAGTGAGGCCGACTCTGTCCTCACCTTGCAAAATTACTTTTGATGAAGGAATCAGAAGACAAGTGGGTAGGGTGTGTAGAATACAGGGGCATACTCGGTCACAGAATACCTTTTGTTTTTGTTCATTTCTGTAAATGACTTTTTAAAGCCATCTCATTTTCCCAATTTCATTTCTTTGGTATTTCTTTGTTTTCACACTTTTATAGGAGAGAGAGAAAGAGAGAAAACTCTTTGCAGCAGGGGCATCTTTCTAATGAAGCTGAGACTAGCCCTCCAGAGCTACTTATTCAGGCCCCTTCTGTGTTCAAATCTGAGACCAGGAGGTTCTCAGTTTGTCTGTCTATTCAGCTATTATCAGTAGAATAGTTTTTCATGGATGCTTTGGTGACCTTGGAAATATAGGATATTCCAGAAACCGATGTATCATGATTCTCTTTCTTTTTTTTTTTATTTTTAAATATTTTTATTTATTTATTTGACAGCGAGAAACACAGCGAGAGAGGGAACACAAGCAGAGAGACTGAGAGAGGGAGAAGCAGGCTTCCCGCCGAGCAGGGAGCCCAATGTGGGACTCGATCCCGGGTCTCCGGGATCATGACCTGAGCCGAAGGCAGCCGCTTAACCAAATGAGCCACCCAGGCGCCCCCATGATTCTCTTTCTTATTGCTCATGGTAATGAGGGTAGTTTCCTCACCTCCCAGCTCTGGGCCTAACACGTGGAAGTGTACAGTAAGTGTTTGTTGAATGAATAAATGTTTGGTTTGGTGCTTGAAACCTTGTCTGGGGGCAGTGACTGTCACCTTAGCCTGCGTGAGGTTCACCAACACAGCTTATTAACAGAGTCATCCCAGGCACCAGCCTCAGGTTACAGTTTGGAGGTCAGAGGAAGGCTGACAAAGTCCCTAAGGGACTGCTGTTGGGGATACACCGTTTCAGAGCTTTAGAGGAAACATTTCTTCAGATCAGCTTAGACTCCTGCCCATTTCCATCCATGTTTCTGGCCTCCTCTGAGGCTCCTCCATGATGACTCCCTTTGTCTCGCTCTGTGGCTCAGGCCATCTGAGCAGTCCCCTCTGCTGCAGATCAGGTTCTTCCTCTTCCTCTGGAGCTACTGAGAACGGTGTAATTGGATGGCACCCATTTTTGTCTTACTTTGGGATTGTACAGATGTGGTGGTGGCCAGGGTGCCTTGTGCTTATCAGTCTGTTTAGGTCACCTTTATAGGCACCAGTGCTGTGTGTTTGCACAGGCCACTGAATGAAGTTCGGCATACAGGCTTAGGTGTGTAAATGAGATGATGAATTTAAATTTCTTGGCACAGCTCAGGGTATATAACATATGCTCCATATATTGTAGATGTTTTTCCCCACGTGAATTATAAACTCCTTGTGGGGCATTCCAGGGACACAAACTAGAATCAAACTAGATTTCCCAAAGGATGAAACCAGAGCTGATATTCACCTGAAAGTTGGTCATTAATCTGACATAATCATAAAATAAATAAATAGCAAAACTCCAGGGATGCATCAAGTGGGCCGTTTTTAGCAACAACTGATGCTGTCTGCTGAGAAGGGTGTTGTTAAAGTGATCGAGGAAGTAACTATGCACAAAAGCCTCCTAAGTAGACCCAGCAGGACAATATCAGCTTCACACTCAAAAGTGAGGGAAGTTCCTCACCTCCTCCTGGCCACCATAGGAACAAAGAAGGCATTCTGTAGCAGGTGGACTTGGTTGGGTCTCATTAAATGAGTTATACTTTCTATAATAGCATAACTGTGTTCAGTAGTGAATAGGAGCGGAAGTCGCAACACAATAAAAATGTAGCCACTGAAGAGTACATTTTAAAATCTCAGATGTTGGCCACAGCAGACAGAGATGGAAAATTCTCTCCAGTTTTCCCAGCTCTGATCCTCTTGCTCCTTATGACACTAAGTGTGCACAGCCTCAGGAGAAGTCATGGGATGTCCTTTCAAAGCCTGTTGGAATATGTGATGTCAGGGCATATTGGGTGGTCTGCTTTAGTCTGCAGATCGCCAGTCAACCGGGTGGAGAGTGGCTGAAGGCAAAGGAGAACTTACCCTTAACAAGGAGTTGGGGTCTGTAGTTTCAGAATTTGTTCAGCAGATAAATCCCCTCTGGATTGGTGATTCTTTAATTCTTTTGGCCCTTTTGTTGCGATCACAAGATAGTCATCACAGCTCTGAGGTTTTGTTCCATACAACAGGGTTCTAAGAGGGAAGGAAAGGGTATTTCCTCTCTCTCTTTTCTCCTTCCCTTGCCTGCCTCCTTTTCTAGCATCTCTCTCACCTTTTCTCTTTCTCATCCTCTTTCTCCATCATGCCATCCTCTTGTCCCTTTTCCCTCTCTCCCACTTTCATCTAGGATAAAAATCCCTCTCAGAAGCTTCCAAAAGTTCTACCTTACCTCTCTCTGATGAGAACCAAACCATGCATTCACCTAAGACCAATCACTAGCCAATGCCCCACGGATTACCATTTTGGTTTAGACCTATCATGGCTTCTTTCCTGGGTCTAGAGAGGGGCTCCGTTTTCTGAGCCTGCAGCTGCTTGTATGTCATCAAGACTCAATGTGTCAAAAAGAAAGAGGAATGGCTGCCTGGTAGGCAGTTGTCATAGGTTTCTAAAGCTGTTCCAATGAAGTGTCACAAACTGGGTGACTTAAACAATGGAAAGTCATTGCCTTGCAATTCTGGAGGCTAGAAGTCTGAGATCACAGCGTTGGTAGGGTTGGTCTCTTCTGAGGTCTGTGAGGAAGAATCTGTTTCATGTCTTTCCCATACTTCTGGTAGTTTGTTGGCAATCCAAGCATTCCTCAGCTTGTAAGCGCGTCATCCTGATCTCTACTTCGTCTTCACATGCTGTTTTCCCTGTGTACATGTCTTTGTCCAATTCCCCGCCCCCTTTTTTTGAAAGATTTTATTTATTTGATAGAAACACAGTGAGAGAGGGAACACAAGCAGAAGGACTGAAAGAGGGAGAAGCAGGCTTCCCGCTGAGCAGGGAGCCCGATGCGGGGCTCGATCCCGGGTCTCTGGGATTATGACCTGAGCTGCAGGCAGTTGCTTAACCAACTGAGCCACCCAGGCGCCCCTCAAATTTCCCCTTTTTGTAAGGACACTAGTCATAGTGGCATAAGGACCCACCCTACTTCAATATGGCGTCATCTTAATCACATCTGTGATGACCCTATTCCCAAATAAGGTCACTTTCTGACATGCTAAGGTCTAGGACTTCAGCATATGAATTTTGGTGGTGGGGGGATGGGGGACACAATCCAACCTGTAACAACAGTTGGTAGCATCTGCATATGAGGAAAAGTGGCTGCGTTGACATGAACATGATGGCCTCAGCTACTATGTTTTTTTGTTTGCATTTAGCATTTAATTCAGTCTAAAGAGAATTTTTATTCTTTCAATGTTAGAGAATCATAATAATAATTTAAGAAAAGCAAGTGAGAAAAAAGGGGCACAAACTAGAAACTTCCAAGAATATAAAAAATTAAAAATTCATCACTATCATTATCATCATCATCATCAGTCCATCCAGTTTTGCATCTGCCTACTTCCTCCCTATAAATAGCAGTAGAAAACCACAGCCACTCAACTGGCAAATACTGGGAAAGCCCTCAGATAGAAATCTAAGAAGTAATAACACTGTATGGTTACTAAACTCCATACTCATGAGAATTGTTAAGTAACTCTAATCATTTATGAAATTTAGTCTAGTGGAGTCATGAAATTGATTTTTCAAACATTTATATTCATTATTTAAGCATTTTTTCCCCAGACTTGGCCACAGAGAGCACATAGAAAAGTCATTTTACTGATTTTAGACATTTTGGAACTATGTATATGTCAAAATTTATAAATATTTAAGATACTTTTTAGAGCTATAAATGTTACATAATATTCTTCTATTAAAGTAACTTAGTCTATGTATTCCAACTTTTTATTTAAATGGAAAGTACACTTCCAAGAAGATGAGCATGACATTTTCTGCCTAACATCTTTTTTTTTTTTTTTAAAGATTCTATTTACTTGACAGAGAGAAACACAGCTAGAGAGGGAACACAAGCAGGGGGAGTGAGAGGGAGAAGCAGGCTTCTGGCCGAGCAGGGAGCCCGACGTGGGGCTCTATCCCAGGTCTTTGGGATCATGACCTGAGCTGAAGGCAGTCACTTAACCAACTAAGCCATGCAGGCGCCACCCTAGCATCTTTTTTAAAAAAAGTCATTAAAGGGTATCACATAGAGATCAGACCCTCTGACAGAATTATTTTGAAGTTATCGTAATCATTTGTTTGGTCAACACTGTGGTTCTGTGGGGCTTTCTGATGGGTGCTTACAGCTGACGGGGCTAATCGGAAGAAGGAGGCACCTGACACGTGACTCGTGTCTATGCTGGTAAGAGAAGACATGTGTTGGGTTGGAAGAAGCTGGCTCTACTGAGTTGTGTGCTACTGTATAAGTGAAGAGGCCCAATTCACATAGTGCTCTGCCCCCCACATCATGAATTTGAGCTTCATCTGAACGGTGGGGCTCTGCTCCACACAGTGCATGATTCTTTTCTGTCTGTGTTCAGTGATGTTATGCAAACGAGGTCTCTATTGAGCAAAACAGCCCTGATGACTGGCACCTCTTCTTTGGACCACCAAGAAACGGTCTGGACTTCCACAAGAATATGTTTTTGCAAGCCTTTCCCTAGTGAGGGCAGCCCTGCTAACATTTTTTCATGGGCTATGTCCAGGCCCTCTGCTGGACTCAGAGCCTGGGAAATTTGTCCTGAGCTCCCCTCTTCCAGACAGTCTGCCCTCTCATGCATTTAAAAGTCAACAGTTGGGGCCCCTGGGTGGCTCAGTTGGTTAACCAACTGCCTTCGGCTCAGGTCATGATCCTGGAGACCCGGGGCTCCGGGATGGAGCCCCGCATCGGGCTTCCTGCTCGGCAGGAAGTCTGCCTCTCCCTCTTTCAGTCCCTCTGCTTGTGTTCCCTCTCTAGCTGTGTTTCTCTCTGTCAAATAAATAAATAAAATCTTTAAAAAAAAAAAGTCAACAGTTGCTTTAATTGCTCCTGCTTGCACTGCCTGTCTCTGCACCTGCCACACGAGCATGGAGAGCATCCACTTCAGTGACACTATGACTTTGTTACAGATTAAGGTGAAATCCATTGTAAGGTGAACAATTCAGTGGCAATTATATATTCATCATATTGTACAACCATTACTTCTGTCAAGTTTCAAGACAGTTTCATAATCCAAACAGAAACCTCCTTACCTTGTATCTAGGAGTCACTCCTCATTCTCCCTTCTTCCCCACCCCCACCTCCCAGCCCTTGGCAACCACTAATCTGGTTTCTGTGTCTATGGATTTACCTAACCTGGACATCTCATATAAAAGGAATCATAAAATATGTAGCCTTTTGTGTTTGGCTTCTTAAACCTAGTGTAATTTTTTTTTCAAGATTCAGCCATATTGTAATGTGTATTACTTAATTTTTTTAATGGCCAGAATTCCTCTATGTGGATATGTTACATGTTGTTTATCCATTCATTCTCTCCTTGAAGGCAGAGAACTACAGGCTAAAATCATCAACCATGGACTCATAAGAGTATTGAAAAAGTGGCATGCACAGTTTCTGGACTCTGGGTTCTAGCTTCAGCAGCTCCAGAAAGTATTTCCCGGTCTTTCTTAAAAGACTTTCTGGCCCTTCAGCCACCTGCTTGGGACCAAGAGCCCTGGCCATGTGTTCGTCACATCAGTAGCCAGCGCACATTGCTGGATGAGTTTGTCTCGCTTACTTCCATAGTGATGCAGTATCTCTCCTGCAGGGGGCCCTTCCTGTCCTGTAAGCTTGCCCTTGGCTTTTGTTCATTGCTCTTAGATTTCTCCAAGGACTCAGAGGTTCTCATACTCCAGGCCCAGGAAGAGGATTTAGAGGTTAGGCTATAAGCCCAGCAAAATGGCTAGCTCTTTTGAGCATTTAAGTCTCCCAGACTTGAAAGCAACCACCTCATGGTTTTAAAAATGCCAAGTGCTAAAAAGATTATGTGCAAAATGGAAGGCTAGGTGAATGTGATTTTTGAAAACCTCAGCTCTTGGGCCCCTGTGGCTAAGGGCAGTAACAAACTGCCACCCTGCTGGGCTTTGAGTGATGGGCCATAATTCTCTACGGCTCTTCTGCTGACTCCACAAATCATTTGAGTCCAGTCTTAAGTTTTATAATGTCACCATGACCCCCATTAGTGTTATAGCCCCTGTCTGCCTGGGAATTCTCTTCTCTCAGTTACATGGATGGCCAGTGTTTAGGGCTAACATGTGTTTCGGCTTATTTTCCATGTCGAGGCAGTTTAGAATTGCCCAGAACTGACTCTACACATTTACAAAGTCTTGATATGTTGACATGATTAAGTGATAATTCTTTAAATGTGAGGAATGTTTTTCTATAATGAAGCCTAGATGGGCCTTGATGACATATGGGAAAACCAGTGCCAGCTGCATCACATCTTTGGGGGCCCTCTGTTGCCCATGTCACTGCACCCCCTCTATCTTGTATTTGTAACATTATAAGAGTGAGATGATGACATCACAAAAGGAAAGATTTTAGCTCCATTGTGGATGAAAAAGTTTGCCTTACCACTCCCTACCTAAACAAGCCTAATGAAAAACCTATAAAGCTTTCGTGTCACTGTAAGTCTTGATCCACCTGTTTATTCAGGCTTTTCCTGAAGCTGGGCTGACTGCTGACATGGTTGGGTGTGATGGAAGGGCCTAATGGGGGACGTCTGGGCCACTGTGCTTTAAGACAATATCCCTTGGAGTTGTGGAGAGGAGGGAATGTTTCCAGCTTAAAGCTTTGTGCAGCTTTTTGAGAAAAGGAACTTAGGAAAATCTTCTGACTCTCAAACCATACTGCAGGCACAGGACCGAAGGTGGCACTCTGTTTCCTCTACTCCTTCCTGCCCACCCCTCCCCCTTAGTACTGCCCCACTTTACCTATAAGCAAAACCAGAAGAAATTCTTTCCCACCACTTCCTTCTACCTTGTTACCAGGGCACTTTCCAGAAAGACCTCGAGGGCCAGCTCCGAGAATTCCAGGGCAACATGCTTTACAGGACCTTGTGACCGGTAATGGAAAAAATTTTGGGCCTCGTGCCCATAGGCTGATGGTAAAAAAGGTTAACTATTATTGCAAACGGGGTGGGGACCCCCGTCAATAAACAAGAGGAAGTAAGATTTGTGACAGCTTTTGCGACATGATTAAATGGGGAGACCTCTACTGGGAAATTGTATACTCATATGGGGCTTGCCCTGACTCCATAGTTCCAGCGTTGTCCTCTCCTCTCTCTTGCTCCTTTCCCACTGGTGCCTGTCTCTCAGGGATGACTGGCCCAGTGTTGTCCAGCAAGCTCCTACCCCAGTGGTCTCTTCTGGGTGAAAGTAGTCAGCTAGAAATGTTTCTTTGTGAAATGTGATCTGACTTCCTAAAGTCCTTTGCTTGGTGCACAGGGAGCAAGGAAGGTGGGGAGGGATCCCATACTTAGCACCTGGTGAGCCCCTTCCCATCCTGCAGCAGGCCTTCTGTTGGGCCATCATGCAGCTGACTTAATCTGTCCTCCTTGCCATCCTGTGAAGGAGGAGTTATCTTTTCTAGATGAGGAGACATAGCCTCAGAGAAGTTAAGTTTATTTATTTTGTGCCCTGCTGTTCTATGATGGATTTGGGATAGTTAACAAAAGCACTTGCAAGTCAAAAGGAAAACAGTAAAGACTTGATGCAGAGAGGTGGAATGAAGGCAATGCATGGAAGGAATAATAAGCCCCCCAGAAACACACACCACACTAGTAGAGTGCTTAGAAGTGGCCATAAATTTAGCTCAGAGCTTCCTAGAAGCCAAGACAAAAGGAAGAACAATTTACAGTTAGAAAGTTAAACAACTTAATGTGATTGGTAGAGGAGCCAGGACTTCAACCTAGTTTTGTCAGATGCCAAAGTTCATTCATTCATTCGTTCACTTATAGGATGGGACTTGTGCTGTGGTCTTGAATGGTGGCTAAGTCCCAAGTCTACAACAAGAAGCTAAGCAATAAGTCCTGAAGATTTGGGCCAGACACTCCATGCCAGGCTTAACAAGAAGCTGCAGGATGGAGCCCACCCCTACCCCCTGCCCTCCCACTGGCTTCTTCCCAGGCCAGACCAAGAGGAAGACTGGGAGAATGGTCTTCCTAGCACTCAGGCCATATGTGTGGTCAGGGGTTGGTATCTCACCCTGGGGAAGGAAAGCTTTCACTTCTTCAGTGTGCACTTCACTTCTTCTTTTTGCAGGGAAACTAGCTGCTGGAGGTTTGCTGAGATGCAAAACCTACAGATTGACCCTGTGCTATCAGCAAAATTTAGAATGTTGAAGGAGTTCTTGGAAAGGCCAAACTGGATCTCCTGAAGTTGAGCAAATGTGGATATAAAAACTGGTTCCCACATGGGCCTAGACAGTGGTGGAGACAGAAGGCCCACTGAAGTTGCTGGTGCCAGTGAGATTGTGGGATTGTGGGGCAGTGTCCTGAGGGAGAGGAGGGAGCGTCTCCCACCTGATCTTGTTCTCCACAGCACTTGGAAGGTAGTAAAAGTATCCTTGCAGCTTTTCTTTGTTCATTCTTAAAAGGGTTACTTGGGCAGGCATAAACAAAAGCTACAGAACAAAAAACCTTTAACTTAGAGACTGTAAGCAAGTTGCTGACATCTGCTGTATCCTCATTTTTGCCGTCTATAAAATGGGCACAAGACTTGCCTCCTCTTCCTCCTCCTACCCAGATTTTGTGAGGCTTCACTGAGACCAGCACAGGATGTGTTTCACGCCTGGCTCACACAGGACACTCAACATGGTGTGGGATCTGTTTCCTGTGATCTTTCATCATTTTTCTCGCCTCCTTTCTTGGAGTCTGCTTTGTCCTGAGGAATCCTGAGGATAATCCTCTCCCTATGCATTAGAGCTGTCTGTCTTTGGGCTATTGATTATAGAGCAGAAGAAGTGTAGAAACAGACATTTCCTGAGCCCATTCAAGGCGCTTCTCACTCAGCAGCCTAGTGTGACTGTAGGAACCAGAAGCTTTGAAAGCTCTGCAGGTGATTCTGATTCACAGCTGGGTGTGAGCACTCCTGTCTCAGGCTATACTTGAAAATTCTAATTATTACTGCCTTTCGTATAGCTTGACTAGGGTGCCATCTACTCCTTGTTCAAATATCACTTCTTTGTTTCTGCCAAATGTATGGAGTTCCCATGAGGTTCTCACCTTTGCTGGAAAGGCAAAGTTACTTTCAAGGTGGGTGCAGAGAGCCTTGACTCATGGCTAATGCTCCGTCTCAGGAGGGTTTATCAGATTAGCCCCCATCAACTGCACAGGTGCCCGAGGAATGGGACTGGCAGAGAGTCCTTCTGATGAGCAACAGGAGGAGAAGCTTCCAAGCCTGGGAATCCTGTTTAGGAGACCAGAAATTGGCCCTGAGAAGCGAGGGGACAGCTAAAGAGATGCGGTACCTTGAGGAAGGAAGAGGGAATGGAGCAGGAACACAATCACTTAATAAATATTGACATCATTTTTAAAAATCTTTTATTTTGATATAATTCAAACTTACAGAAGAAGTTGAAAAAATAGTACAAAGATCCCCTATACTCTTCACTTAGCATCTTCAAATATTAAACCTCTTAAAAACTATAGTCTAATGATCAAACTGGGACATTAACATTGATATGATACTATTATTGCTATGGATTAATTCTACAGAATTATATTCAAATTTAATTTCAAATTAAACCATTCAGATTTCTCTAACTGTCCCATGGATGCCTTTTCTCTGGTCTAGGATCCAATCCAGGATCCTATAGTACATTTAGTTGTATTTCCGTAGCCTCCTTTAACACAGGACAGTTTCTCAGTCTGTCTGCTTTCAAGACTGAGGGTTTTGAAGAGTGCAAAAAAAAAAAAGTATAGAGTGTCCACCATCTTGGTTTTGTCTGGTGTCTCCTCATGATTAAATTCATGTTATTAATTTTGGCAAGAATACCACCAGAGATGATGTTGTTCCCTTCTCAGGGCATTATAGGAGGTGGGGTGAGATCCCTGCCCAAAAAGCATGTTAAAAGAAAGTATACCTATTGTAGCAGTTAACAATCTATTCTAGCAATGACAAAGAAGAGGTCAAGCTCCATCTTGAACTGGAGCTGTACGGGACAGTGCTCTGCTATCCCCCTCTTACTGAGGGCTCATCATCTCCTTCCAGACACTTCCTTCTTCCATCTTGTTCACTTGCTGTCTGAAACCTCCTCTTAGGGGGGCAAAGCTCTTTGAGAAACACTTGTACAATCTATTAAAATGAGTCCAAGAGTAATAAAGATGTGGCTACTGCCTTAGTTAAGCATAGTTTTCTTTGCGAAGAAAATTGGGTGTAATAAAAAGAATTGAATGTGGTTATGCTTGTATGTGTGCAAAATTTGCCAGTGAGGAAAAAAATTAAACTTCAGAAAATATAATTGTTGCTACAAAATTAGCTCGTGTTCCAAGGAGGTAGGAGAGAAATATTTCAGAATACTATAGGGAAAAAAGAAGCTGAGTGGAAGCGTGAGTGCAAGAATGAGCCCGGATATTTTTTTGTCTCCCTTGCATAGTTATAGGTCATATAATAGTAGGACAATCTTTGCTAGAGTGACAGCATCCAGAGTGTGGTTTGTTTATTTATTAGAGAGAGAGCATGAGTGGGGGATGGGGCAGAGGGAGAGGGAATCCCCAGCAGTATCCATGCTCAGGGAGGAGTCCCATGTGGGGCTTGATCACATGACCCTGAGATCATGACCTGAGCTGAAACCAAGAGTCAGACGCTTACCTGCCTGAGCCACCCAAGCACCCCTACATGGATATATTTTTGCCTTGCTTGGGTCCTTTTGCAATAAACGAAGAGCTTTAACAGATAAAGGATTAAGAACATCAAGGTTGAACTTCAGTTTAGTACTTGTTTGTCCATTTGGTGAGCTGAGCTGAGTGGAGAGAAAAAGTACCCAGAGAATAGGCCTTTGTTTGTACATGGTCATGTCAGTGACCTTATTTTTGGAAAAATTATATTTGCTCAATTTAAGAGAATAAAGTAAAAAAAAAAAAGGATAAAATACACAGAAAAAAGGAGGGAACCCATTTCTGGATCAAACACTTGTAGCATTTTTATCCATATACTCACACAGAGGTCTGCTCTCTTATGAAGGTGAGGTACTGCACATGTTGGTTTGTATCCTGGTCCTTTTTTAGTCTCTTTTTCTGCTTAAAATTATTAGATGTTGATTGTTAAAAAAGGTGCAAGCACTTCAGGGCACGTGAGGCAGGATGGGAAACTCTCCCGCCAGTGAACGCCATTTTAATAGTTTGAGTATCTTTTCTCTGATTTTCTCCATACTGTCTAGGAACTTAATTTTTTCACTTCAAGTATCTTAGACTTGGTAACTTTCTAACTGATGTTGGCAGGGTCATGTGACCTTTTGGTATTCAAATTTTCTTTTCTTTGGATTATAGGGGTCAAGAATGTTGTAAAAATTTCTTTCATTTCCCAATTTTGGGGACATCTGTCTCCGCTGACTATCCCAACTTTCTTCAGAATTCTCCTGTTTGGGGGCACACCAGCTCAGTCAGTTAAATTTCTGTCTTCAGCTCAGGTCATGATCTCAACAGCCTGGGATAGAGTCCCACATTGGGCTCCCTGCTCAGTAGGAAGCCTGCTTCTTCTTCTGCCTCTGCCCCTCCTCCTTGCTCATACTCTCTCTTTCTTTCTTTCTCTCTCTCTCTCTCTCAAATAAATGAATAAAATTAAAAAAAGAGAAACTCTCCTTTGCAGCAGGCCCTCTATCCTGCCACCTACCCAGCTATCTCCCTTCCATTCTGCACACATTCTCTTTGAACCAAAAGGTCCTTCAAGTTTCCTGATCTCTCATCCAGGGTTCCCCTCTGGCTGCTCAACTTTCTTCTCACATTCTCTTTGCCCTTATTCTGTTTAGATCATTCCTCCCTTCTCTGAGTCTTCAAGAAGGAGACCTCCTACAGGTCCAGCTCTTTTACCCTGACCCCTAATGAGGAATCTGTTTGTATTAGTTTCCTAGGGTTCTCATAGCAAAGCACCACAAATTGGGCAGTTTATAACCACAGAAGCTTCCTTGCTCACTGTCCTGGGGGCTGGAAGTCTGAAATCCACTGTCAGCGGGCTCGTGCTTTCTCTGACAGCTCCAGGGGAGAAATCCTTCCTTGCCTCTTCTGGCTTTTGGTGCTTGCCGGTGGTCCTTGGTGTTTCCTGGTTTATAGCCTTGTCACTCGTATTTCTGTCTGTCTTCACATGGCCTTCACCTCTTTATGTATCATGTCCAGATGTCTGTTTTTTTGTCAGGACATGAGACATTGGATTTAGGCCTACTTTAACTTTGTCTGACCTCCCCTTAACTTGGTAAAAATATCTGCAGACTGTGTTCCCACATAGGGGAAGGGAGGGAAAATGGAATGGAAAGAGATCAGAGAGACAAGCCGTGAGTAACTCTAGGAAACAAACTGAGGGTTGCTGGAGGAGAGATGGGTCGGGGGGATGGTATGACTGGGTGATGGGCATCAAGGAGGGCACGTGATGTGATGAGCACTGGGTGTTATATGCAACTGATGAAATAATGAGTTCTACATCTGAAACTAATGATGTCATATACATTGGCTGATTGAGTTTAAATTTTAAAAAAGAGGCTATTTCCTAATAAGGCCACACACTGAGGTTCCAGGTAAACATGAATTTTGGGGGGACACTACTGAGCTTAGTACACTGCTGTAGATCCATATTATCACTTCTCTTTCAGACATTTCCTTATGGATGTACCACTGGAAGCTCCAACTAAACATATGAAGAAATGAGGTCATAATCTTACTGGTCCTCTGAGGAGCCCTGGCAAGAAGTACCTAAACAAATTCAGAGTTATTAAGAAAGACTCTTTGAAATTGGCATGCAGTTTTCAAGTATATATACATTATGCTTTGAGGAGGTGCTTCTGCTAGTATGAAGCTATCACAACTTTAAGACATTTGAATAATATAATCTCATCCTCTTTAGTTTGTATTTTCCTGTATATTTCACTTATATGTGTATAAATATGTGTGTGTGTGTATGGTATGGTGGATTAATACAGTAGATCAGGTATATACTTTATAAGTAAATACATGGGTATACCTATATTAGAGTGTGTGCTCAGGGATTTTTTTCAGTGAATGGAGTGTGTGATCAGGAGTTTGGAGAACAGTGGTCTCCAGAATCAGGTGCTTTTTCCTTAGTATTGCATACAAGGTCTTCACTTACAGCCCCTAACTTTTTTTGGGGAGGGGAAGATTTTATTTTTTTTTTTGGAAGATTTTATTGTTTTTAGAGCAGTGTTAGGCTCGCAGCATAACTGAGAAGTACCAGATTTCCTCTCTACTCTCTGCCCCCACACAGGCATAGCATCCCCTCTTACCAGCATCCATTGACACATCTTAATCCCCCAAAGCCCATAGTTTACCCTAGAGTTCTCACTTGGTGGCGTACACTCTGTGGCTTGGGACAAGTGTCTAGGCACATAGCCATGACTTCAGTGGTGCAGCCTTAAAATCCTCTGTGCTTCACTTAATCATCCTTTACTCCTGCCAACCCCTGCTCTTTTTAGTGTCTCCATAGTTTTGCTTTTTCCAGAATGTCACAGAGTCAGAATCATCTAGGATGTAGCCTTCTACCTTCTTTTCAACCTTGTC
>PITA01008716.1:0-42709 GCA_004023965.1 Spilogale gracilis
GACCCTCCAATTTGTTTCTACCTTTTTGCCGATGTTCTTTGTCTCTCGTGGCGGTCCAGAAGTGGGAAATATCACATTTCAGGCTGGTTTCATGGGTGTTCACGGTGGTCTTGTAGTGGTTTTTTTGTTGGAATTCAGCTCTCTTCAGGGAACTCCCTGAAATGCGGTCACCTGGCCTTCCGCCATCTTGACCCTCGAGCAGGTGTGATTTTTATAAAACTATGCTGCCAAGTTATAGTAGTCTTAGAAAGAAATGGATGTGTACATAAAACCGTCCTTCTATGTTTGTCTTATTAGAAAGAATCTACATGTTGCTATTTCAAAATTTATACCTCAAATCTTTTACACTAGTGTTCCCTAAGGAAGTAAAATAAGTGAAAAATAAGGAGTACTATGCCTTCATTAAACGCCGACTATCTGGCACTGTGACTTCTGCCTGGAATTCAAACATGAAAAACATTTGCCTTGCCTTTAAGGATAGCGTTTGGGAGTAAGCAGAAAAATAGACACATAATTCCAGTTGAACACAGTAATTATTAATTTGGCATGTAAGAAATGTACAAGTGCCTAAATACTTCTTTCTCAGGGCTTCCACTTATCCTATTTCATATTTCATAAAATGTTCATATTTTATTGGTCTTGAAGGTGGGAATCTCTGCTCAGCAGGGAGCCTGCTTCCTCTCTCTCTGCCTCTCTGCATTCTCTTTCTGTCAAATAAATTAAAAATAAAAAAAAATTGTGCTGCATATGTGTAGAAGATTACAACAAAGGTTATAATTTTCCTACAAATTATTTTTCTTTTTGCAAGCCATTATGAGTTCTAAACAAGATTTGGGGACAAACACCAAAAGAATGTGTCTATATCCCATGCGATAAAATTATATTGCCAAGCTTTTCTATCTGGCCTGGAGTTGAATAAAAAGAGAATTAGCAAGGATTATACCCAGAGATTTTTCGGTTGTACACTCTACCCAACTAGCTGGAAAGATGAGTATGTAAAGGTAAAATCCAGCTCACATGCCACATGTAGATCCAAGCATCTTGGCTTCGGTTCTTGTCCATGAGCTTTGTTAAATTGAGGTAAAGATTCCTTATGAACTCATGCTAGTGCTGTTCTAGGGCTTCCAGGACTAGGCATGCTGTAAGAAGTCTGACTCTATAAAAGATCCCCAGTGCCTGTTTTGGCAGTACATACACAAAATTGGAATGATACAGAGATTAGCAGGATCCCTGGTGCAAGAAGGATATGCAAAATTGTGGAAAATTCCATATTTTTCCATCCCTCATTCATGGACAAGAAGAGATAATTTGTAAAAGTGGCCACACTACCCAAAGCCATCTACAGATTCAATACAATCCCTATCAAAATGTTGAAGGCATTCTTCACGGAAATGGAAGAAACAATTCTTAAATTTCTTTGGAACCAGAGAAAATCCTGGATAATCAAAACAATCCTAAGGAAGGGTGAGGGGGAGCTGGAGATATCACTGCTCCTGATTTCAAACTATATTATAAAGTCATAGTAATCAAACATTAAGGTCCTGGCACAAAAAAAAGACACATAGATTAACAGAACAGAATCAAAGCCAAGAATTAATTTCTAGCATATATGGTCAACTCATATGTGATAAGGGAGCCAATGAGAAAAGGATGGCTTCCTCTGCAAGTGGTGCAGAGAAAACTGGAATAACACATACAGAACGATGAAACTGCACCCCTATCTCACTCCACTCACAATCATTAGAGATGGATCCAAAATATAAACATATGAACTGATACCATAAATTCCTAAGAAAAAGCATAAGAAACACATCAGTATTGGTCTTGGCAATTATTTTTTTGGACATGACACCAAAAGTACAAATAATGAAAGCAAAAATCGACAAATGGAATTACATCAAACTCAAAACCTTTTGCACAGAAAAATAAACAAAATGAAAAGATGGCCTACAGAATAAAGGAAAACTTTCCCAAACTATATATTGGGTAAGGGATTACTGTCTAAAATATATACCAAATGCATTGAATTTAATAATAAAAAGTATCTGATTTAAAAACTGGCAGAACAAAAACATTTTTCCAAGAGGACATCAGAAAGACCAACAGGCACATGAACAGATGCTCAGCATTACTAATCATCAGGGAAATGCCAATCAAAACCACAATGAGATTTTCACCTCTTATCAGTTAAGGCTGTCTATCACCAAGAAGTCAAGAAGGAAAGACACTGACTAGGATATGGTGGAAAACAACACTTATACACTGTTAGTGGGAATGTAAATTGATCTAAACACCATGGAATACAATATGACATTCCTCAAAAAATTTAAAATAGATCGACCATATGACCTAGCAAATCCAGATATATATTGGGTATATATATATCTAAAGAAAATGAAAAGAGGATTTCAAAGAGATATATGTTCTCCTATGTTTATCACAGCATTATTCACGGTAGCTGAGAAATGGAAACAATGTATCAATGCATCAAAAAGATATGGGCGTGTGTGTGCTTATATATATAATATATAATATATAATATATAATATAAATATATAATATATAATATATAATACAAATATATAATATAAACTATATTTACACATGTATATGTATATACACACTTATATACATACATATATATGTAATAGTACTCAGCCATGAGAAAGGTAGGCGTCTTGCCATTTGCTACAACATGAGCTTGAGCACATTATGCTAAGCGAGGTAAGTCAGACAGAAAAAGGCAACTATTATGAGATATCATTTATATATCGACTCTGAAAAAAATCAAACCTATAAAAAAAAAATAGAGAGTAAACTGGTGGTTACCAGAAGATGGGAGCTAGGGAGATAAGATTGATAGTGTTTAAAGTTATAAGCTTGTAATGAGTAGTAAATAAGCCATAGAGATATAACATACAGTATAATGAATGCAGACAATACTATTATACCTTAATTAGGTAGTGATAAATAGTACCATAATGCCAATCATAATATATAATAAATCAAAGTAGCACACAGTATACCTTAAATTGACATGTTACATGCAAAACTTATTCAACAACAAAAGACACATATATTAACAAAACAGTGCCCAGAAATAAATTCATACATACATGGTTGATTAACTTATGACAAAAGACACAAAAAAAAATACAATGAGGAAAGGATACTCTCTTCAGTCAATGGTATTGGGAAAAGTGGACATTTACCTTACACCAAACGTATAATCAATTCAAACTGGTCTAAAGGCTTTACATCTACTTAGTCTGATTAGACGTAATGTCATACCACTTCAGGAAACCTGCCACAGGACTTAATCCCAGGACACTGGGGTTATGACCTGAGCCAAAGGTAGATGCTTAACTGAGTCCCCACTTAACCACTGAGTGCCCTGGTTGGTTGGTTTCTCAGCAGTATCATCAGCTTGACCAAAACCAATCTGGGGACAATAGAATACAACATGCTAAAGGCTAATCTGTGGGGTTAAAAAATATTATGTGATAAGTCATGGGAACAATCATAGGTAAATATTAGAAAATAAATAGTTTAAGGCAGTGAGCTTGCCTTGAGATGAGTAGAGAATTGTTAACCGGGTGGGGATTCAGTTTTAAGCAACTCAGTACTTAAGGCAAGGGACATGGCATGAAATAACTAAGTGTGCAACTACAGAGGAATGATACATTAGTAAAAGTAAAGTAAAGGTAAAATAAAACCAAGTGATTTTAATTAAATTAATTTAAACAGAGCTCAGTGATTACTACTTAAATAATACTCATGGAGCAAACACAAATTTTTAAGAAAATATATTGAAAGTATTATATGTAGGATAAGAATGAACAAATAAAAAAAATATTCCCACAGAAACTGAGAGAGATGCTATCTTTCTTAAATGTTTACATTCTAAAGAACTAGTTCGCAGGTCCTTGAAAAATCCATTTCTGTACTATTAAGCTGACAAGAAGCTTATTTTCCTTCTGAAAAAAACATACACATTTCCAAGAGACAGAGAAAGAGCTTACAATTATAGGTTTTTAAAGCAAAGGCTGTAAGAAAAGGGAGGCGAGAAAAGTTGCTCGCCTTTTTTTCTTTTTTTGTTTTTTAGAGAGAGGGGAGAGCAGAGACAAAGGAAGAGAGAGAATCTGAAGCAGGCTCCATGTGGTGCTTGATCTCACAACCGAGATGATGACCTGAACTGAAATCAAGATTCCAATGCTTAATGGACCCAGCCACCCTGGCGTCCCTCCCCTTATTTTCAAAAAGTAAAACTGACCCTTTTATTTTCAATTTGTATTTGCCATTACACTACCAAGTCCTATTGGAAGTTCTAAGGCTCCAAAAACAACATCAAATCCCTATTCCTAAGGAATTCACATTGCTGCAGAGTAATGTGTCCATCTGGTTACTGGGTTTTCTTTGAAACCATAACATACTAAGATGTTGGTAAAGACTGGCAAATATGAATGCAGTGGGCAGGGCTGGGCATTCAACAACCATTTCCATTTCCTTTCGTACACCTACCTGTACTAAAGAATCTGTGAGGCTAAGAACCAGATTTTATTATTAATCCAGGATGAAAGAACCAAAACTATAAATGTTCTTAAATAACATCTATAATCATACATTTGTTATCTTAATATATGCAGTTATATTTTAGGCTCATTAAAGCCAATAGTTATTTTCTCTGTACAGTGTTTTTCTTATGATTTACATGCAAGAACAAAGATAAATGTAGATAAAGTAGGTATAAATTCAGAGCTGTTTTCTCCTTTTGAAAAATTATTATTTTTAAATAAGGCAGAATACTAAAGAAATACAAGTCAAAGAATTCAGAATTAATTAAAATGTCCTCTTACAAAGTCCATTATGTGCAAAATAACAAAGTTACCTCTTGGACCACAAGACTATTTTGTGAACTAATAAACTTATGGCTATCGTTCATAACCTGGTTTAAGCAACAAACCAAAACATTTTTAAGCTCGATATATGGTATCACAAAATTAGTTTTAAACACAAAGAATAAAGGGAATCTATAGATCTTGAGAACATACTTTTTCATTCATATTTCATGCATATTCAATTTACTGAGTATGAATGCTTATGGAATAGAAGCATAATACAGATAAATATACTTATTTATACATATGTATAAAGCATTTTTTAATGAAGGCCAGTAATGAACATTATGAATCCTGATAAATATTTCATGTCTGGATTTCCTGGGAAGATGGCACAATAGTAGGATCCTAAGCTTACCTCTTCCAAAGGATACACCTGGATAACACCAACATCTGTGTAAATAACCCAGAAAACAACCTGGCAGAACAGACTATCTACACCTAAATATAGAGAAGAGGTCACACTGAAAATGGTAAGAAGAACAGAAATGCCTGTGGGAACCAAACCAACCCAAAGACTGTCCAGGGAGGAAGAAGGAGGACCAGAGCAAGCACAGAACAGGAGAGCGGCAGAAACCCCCCCCCCCCCCAGGCACCTCCTGCATGGGGCACCAGCAGTAAGGTGAGGAACTCCCATGACAACTGGCTTTGAAAACCAGAGGATCTTAATTTTGCAGGGCCTTAACACCTGGAATTTTAAAAATCAGTGCCTCCGTTCTGGGAAACACAGAGGCTAACAGGAAAGTGAGTCTCTGCACTTAAAAAGACAGCATAACAAGCAACATAGCTGAGAGACAGCTTGGACTCAGTAGCTTGAAAAATTTCTGAGAAGGAAATCCATTTCCTGACCTCAGTCAGTGCTCGAGGGGCAGGGATCTTCAGGAGACTTCTCTAAAAACAAGAGAGCCAGCAGCACATTCTCCCTCCACAGCCCGTACCTGGACACCTGCAGAACCAGGAAGAACTCTCTCCACCAGTTTGCTAACAGTGTGCCCTTCCCCTACACTCTTCTGTGGTTCCACCCTCTCCAAGCAGGCCTCCCAGGAATTCTAGGTGCTCTCCCAGGGCAGAGCAGCACAGATGTTACTGACACCATGTGCCCCCCTCCCAACCCCGCACACCTGCCCCCTCCAAAGCTCCCTCAGGAGTCCATTCACAGCAGCACCCCAAGTTCCGCAGCATACAAGCAGCCCCAACAAAGGCCGGCACCACACCAAACTGACTCCTACCCTGGGGAGAGGGGAGGAAAACTACACGCACCACCAGTTCCACTACAGCCCCAGAAGTGGGCTGGGAGCAGACACCTGGTCCAACAGCAAGACTCACTCACTAACAAAAGTGGCTCAGAGGACAACACAGAGTCAGTGCCCTGTGGTTCAGTGTGACTGCAGCTCTGGGAAATGCCTGATCTTAGGCAAGGCAAGCCCAAGGCAGCCCCAGACTAGCCCACGAACAATACAGGGACCAAACATTGCCCACTATAGGCAATAAAGGCCATTGCTGATGATTGGGATGAAGGCAAACTGGAGACACCCCTGATGTGCCAGGTTCTGGAGAACAGGGGACCCTGCATGGCAGGACACCATGTGACCTCTTCTTCCAAAGACCACTACTTTCAAGAGCAGGAGACATGGCTGACTTTCTGAACACAAAGAAATAGGCAAGAGAGTTGGACAAAACAGAAGGCAGAGGAACATGTCCCAGATGAAAGAAGAGGACAAAATCTCAGCAAGAAATGGACACAAGCAATATGCCTGACAGAGAATTTAAAGTAACCGCCATAAACCTACTCACGGGACTTGAGAACAAAAGTGGAGGACTCCACTGAGACCTTCAACAAAAAAATAGAACATGTAAGAAAGAGCCAAGCAGAGGTGAAGAACTTAGTAACTGAAATAAAACAACACAGTAGAGGGAATCAGTAGTAGCCTAGGAAGCAGAAGAATGAATCAGGAACCAGGAAGACAGAGTAATGGAAAGCATTCACACTAAACAGGAGAAAATAAAAGAATAAGACATAAGAACAGATTAAGGGAACTCAGCAACACCATCAAGCTTAATAATATTCACATTGTAACAATTACAGAAGGAGAAAGGGGGGCAGAAAATTTATTTGAAGAAATAATAGCTAAATAGTTCCTTACTCTGGGGAAGGAAACAAACCAGATCCAGAAGGCAGAGAACCTCCAATAAAATCAACCCCGGGAGGTCTACACCAAGACACACAGTTATTAAAATGGCAAAAACTAGTGATAAAGAGAGAACTTTAAAGGCAGCAAGAGGGAAAATAAAAACATGACCTGAAAGTAGAGATATTGGCTAGTATCAACTAGTAGTCCATGTAGTTAATGATCATGAAATATTTAACCTATTATTAAATATGACTTTTGTGTTCATTATCAGCAGCAAACAAAATAGTACAATGATTAAATATTACCACTCTTAACGTCCGTGCTTTTTGGAAAGTAAAGGAGAGAGTTTAAAAGGGGAGGAAAGTAAAAGAAGAGATTACAGATGATAGTAGTAAAACAAAAACAAAAACAAAAACAAAACAAAACCAGAAACAGAAACAAAACACCCTACAGCCATGGGTATCTACCTAGCATTATATATTTGTTCTCAGGATTATTTTTCTGCCGTGAATATATTTGAGGCAATCAACTACTCCTGCACAATGTCAATTCCTATAACATATATGAAATTTTAAGAACATAAAGCTTGCTTTTCTTAAAATATCATGATGATTTTAACTTCGCTAGGAGACAATGTAGAATATAGTACCATTTTATAAATGTAGATAGAAGAGAAAATTCAATAAAGGTTAGCTAAACATTAATATTTGTACTATATTCCCTTGGTATTCTCTGAAGTTTTTCCATATGCACATATCAGGTTTGAAAATAATTTTGATCATTTAAGAAATTTATATATAACAATTCTCGATGCCGCTGTTCAAAGTTGGGACTCACAGAACTGCAGGTTGAAGGTTTCTGTCACACCCTTTTCAGCTCCCCTGTCTGCCTGCACCTAATTTGGTGGAAGAGGCTCATTTGTATTACCCTTCCAGAGATAGATATGTATATTATCTATTACTTTGCCACACAAATATTCCTCCCTATGTAGACAGGGAAACTGAAGGACTCCATAAAAATTTGCTTTTTGCTCCTTTTTCTCCTTCTGTTCTTGCTAGGAGCTGTACTCCCATCAGACTTTACACATGCTTTGTAACACAAATAGCATAGGTCTTCTTTTAAGGAATAAAAAGTTAATGATTTCTCTAGAATAAATCCCATTTAAGGAAGGATCTGGTGAGAATGACCTGAGGAAGCTGTCACAGGTATATTCTAGACAAGGCCCTCTGGTTACAAGGAATAACACCAGGCCTTTGTATTTGTCCTAACTGGTTCCCAGATGCCTAAAGGGACAAAGACCAGACTCCTGTTCTTTCCCAGTCTCTGGAACGCTCCATCTGTATCTTCAGTAGACTCTGCTTTCACCCCCTGCTGGCTCACACTTGATTTCCATCCTGCCTGAAGCCAAAGACCTTTTTGGCTGCTCCTGTGGAATCCTCTGGGTCCCTGGACCTCGACTGCCTGGTCATTATGAGTTCTCTTCTGCATCTTTTCATACTTAATATATCTCAAAAAGTATGACTTCATTCCAGTATAAAGAGAGCTACTTCATTTGAATACCTGCAAAGCATCCTATCAATTATATAGACTTTACACATGAATCGTGGTTTTATAAAAGAATCCTAGACTCAATTTTGCAAGGAACCAAGCGATACCAAGTAAATATGATTAATGTGTAATGTCAATTCTGCTAATTAATATGCAGCCTCTGGAAGAGTTATGTGGTATTTTTATGTCAGCTCCAGTGAGGACAATGCAAATTATGGCTAAGATTAAGGGATACAAACCCAATAGACCGTCAGGATTCTTGCAGGCTCAATGGACCCCATGTAAGGTCAAAGGTCAAAGGTTTGCTTAGCTGACAACTGAGATTTAAAGAAAACCAACAAAAGGAAACAAGCCCCCAAATGGCACGGTGCCCTTGCCAGCTCATGGTGCTGTTTAGTCACAGCTGACTCTGTGAGCAACTTGGAGAAAAAGCTCCACGTTGGCTTTTTTCAGCCTTGTTATCAGGCTTCAAACAACACTGAGCAGTGGGTGATGCAGCAATCTTTCCTCCTTGTCGCCTATGAGAAAGCTGGAGTTTTAATCTTCTCCCCTCCACAAAGCACTCCAGTATCTCTTTATGTTGGCAGCTTGATCTTCTGGTCCTGCTCTCAGCATGGCTTTCTGTTTCATTCTGTACTCAGAGACTCTGTACCAAAAACCAGGAAAGGACTCAACTGGGGAGTTTGAGCTGGATATTTGTGTTAGTTTTCAAAATGAAATTGCATTTCTGTAGGTATGTCTGTTCCTTTGTGGTTAACGTAGAATGTGCTTAAATGCCTATGGTTCACAAATGTCTGTACCATCCCGGAGGAAATAAAAAAAACAGTCTCTTACCTCACATGATCCACCAGAACACCACAATGCTCTCATAAAGACTAGCACGGACTATATATTTTACAAATTATATACCAATAATTTGCCTATGGGGTTTATGAGAACCAGAGAGCGCTTTCTTGTAATTCCCATGCTAAAACATGAAAATACACAATGACTTGTTTTGATACTCCATTTTTTAGGGCCACTGAAAAAGTAAAAAAAGAAAAAAAAAAGTAGGACTATTTTATCTAATTAAAGGTGAGATAAAGATTCTGTGCCTCTAGGATTACAAAATGTTATTTATTGAAATGTCCTATTTTACTTGAATGTAAGAAACTAAATCACCCACATAAATGCCATCAACCAGCCAGCTTATTGTTTTTGGCAATGTTTTGAACTGGACTTCTCTGCTAGAATCAAAATGATCGTTGTCTCCTCTGAGTAGTTTCCAGCCTGGGAAGCAAAATAAAGTCTGGGTGTGATTCCTGTCCCATGATGTGAACCATTCAGGCCCTTCTAGGTCCTAGCCTAAAGGTTTCAGAGATCATTTATCTTATCTCAACCTCCATAGCAGACCGGATCTTTGCCTTGAATAATATCCTAGACAGGGCTAGGTAGGGAGAAATAGATTAAGGGGACTACGTATGTGATCAGACTCACAGAAATCCACAAAACCTGGAGGTGTAAGGAAACCAGAGATCAGGGAACACACCAGACCCCCTGGAGTTGGGGAAGGGGTGTTTTTTTAATGACAGTCACCTGTGACCAACAAAGAATAACCAAAAACCCTGAAAAGAAGTAAGCCATTTAAGATGTTACCACCAGTCCTTACTCAAAGCAAGATGTCACAAGAATGTTAAGGCCACAAGCTCCCTGGTCAGTTCTAAATAAAAGAGTGTCAGTGGAGACCCACATTGGGCACCTGGTTAGGATCCCCCCACTGCTGAGAGTTTTTTCTCTATCTTCACTTAATGAAACTCTATCACTTTACTCACTCTCCTTTATCCACAGATTTGTTCTTCAACTCCAGGAGACGAGAACCTTGCTCTCCCACTTCACTTTCTTCTCTCCTGGTGACCCAAGCACATTTCAACTCAAATGGGTACATGTCCTCCCTCCTCAGCCAAACTCTTGATAATTCTAGTCACGAAGCCTCCCTCTGTTATACATTCTCTAAACTCATTTTAAACCTATTATCTCAAATTTTACATTTAAATATTTATTACTGAATTTCCTGAATTGTACATATTTTCTCCAAATATTGTGTTTTATTAGAACATAGGAACCATAACCTTGTTTTCTGATGTACACCGAAATGACCACCCTGAGGCTAAGCATATGGTGGGGACTCAGTAAATGCTTCTAAAGGTGGTGAAGAAATGCTGGCGCCATTATCAGTAACTTAATAGTCGAGGACCGAGGGCTGCTTTAAAAATTCCAGCTTCATCTTTAAATAGAACACTCTATATCTAGACCTACCCAAGAATCCTGCCATGTATTAAAATCTATTTTTATAAATCATTGTAGATGAAATTGTTGATAAATGGTTTTGTGCTCAGTTGTTCTGGGAAATGCTTAACATTTTCAAATAATGCAATTTACTTTTCTAATGCATAACAAGCTTTTTAAAAAGCTACTGCTAAAAACTGCTTACATAAAACTGCTTTGTCCTTAAAGAAATCTGATGTTCAACCAGAAACACACGTTTTACTTGATCTCTGTTAGTTCTCAATCTAATAATGTTTGTTTTGATTCTTTAAAAGGAATTAGGCTGAGATACTCTTTTGGTAAATCAGATGTTTTTAACTAAACATTTAACATTTTTCTTGTATATTATTTCATATTCCAAAAAATGAGCACTCAATGAGCTTAATACTCATTAAAAATTATCTTAATAGATGCAGAAGTTAAACTGTCTCTTCTCTCACCTAATTGCTGCTAAAAAAAAAATCTGTAGATACATGTAGATATCTTATAATTATGGCAATTCAGTAACTTAATTTGAATTTCTTGATATTCTAGCAAACCTGTTATGTAGGTTACCTTAATATGTGCACTCTCATAGCGTCCCTTGTTTTTCCTTCCTTACATATATCTTTTGTTTTTATTGTCATAAAGATTGATTAGATATGTAAGTATTTATTTAATGTCCTTTTCTATGCAAACAAACAATTGTTTACTTTTACACTCTCACCGCTTAAGAGTTATATGCACAAACTAGGTTCTTAAAAAATATTTATTGTAAAAGGAGTAAAAAGAGAAGTTCTGGTTTCAGCTCCAACTGTAAAGAGTTTGGAATTATTTTTACTCCCATCCTTAAATCAAAAAGAAGCTGCAGATGGGCGCCTGGGTGGCTCAGTTCGTTAAGTGTCTGCCTTAGGCTCAGGTCACGATCCCAGAGTCCTGGGGTTGAGCCCCACGTTGGGCTCTCGGCTCAGCGGAGAACCAGCTTCTCCCTTTCCCTTTGCTGATCCCCCTGCTTGTGCTATCTCCCCCCACCACTCCCATCATGTAAATAAATAAAAATAAAAAAACGAGATCACAAAGCATAATGCCACCCCCATCCGGAAAGACACGCACATCCAGAAAGATATATGTCCAACCAAGTTCTGCTCTGTAGAAGCCAGTCAAGCCAAAAACTGGTAGGGATATTTAAATGATAATTTTGGCAAGTTACTGAAAGGTCAATGAGAGTGAAACATTTCTAGGGGCTGCATTCTTACTGAGGGTGAGAAGATGTGTTCACAGTTAACCTGGGCTTTCTTTTTAGGAGCTCACCACGGTTGCATAGTAAAGATTCAAGAAATATTGCCCCTTGGCCAGGAAGGGGTAGAGGAAGCTTAACTACTGTGAAACACAAGCAGACTTGTCTGTAACAAAAGGAGTTCATAGAACACAATTCTGAAACCTATCCCAGGTACAGGATGTTAATTCTTCCATACACTAGCCCCCTCCAGATTTCCTGTCTTACTTAAGAAGGTTAAAAATAAATAAATAAAAGATAAAAATATGAATAAAAAAACAAAGAGAATAGGGCTTCAAAAAAAAAATATTTAGGACGGAGGAGAAAAAAGTTATGATCAGTGGAAGAGTAAGAGAAAGGTGTGAAGGTTAGAGCTCCAGCATACAGGCACACTAAATCAGAATACTTTAGAATGTTCAGCCTCACCCACATCCTACCACTGTGCCAACAAGCCTCCAGTATAATAACAGCATATTACAAATTAAAGAATTGCAAGACAAGTGCTCTTTTCGAGTAACAGTACACAGCAAAGTCTCAAAGACAAGAGGGGAAGCCAAAACAAGGACAGCGAAGTAATGTTAAGACTGTATCTATAGATCCTCTATAGAGTATCTATATCTAAAGTGAACATTAAATACAACCTGATTCCTAACCAGATCTTACTCCATGGCAGAAAAAAATGACAAACTGGCCTTTATGAAAATTTTAAAAAGAAACGGTTATATAAAAAACACTGATAAGAGAATGAAAAGATAAGCCACATGCAGGGAGAAAATATATGCAAATCACATATTAATGATTTGTGCCCAAAATATGCAACAATAAAAATATTATTGAAACTCAACAACAACAACAATAATAATAAACCTAATTAAAAATGGGCAAGAGAACTGAAAAGACCCTCTCCCAAAAAAGATACTTAGATGGCAAAAAAGTATGTGAAAAGATGCTCTCCATTTTTTTCCGCTAGGAAATCTCAAATTAAAGACATTATGAATACCACTACACACCTGTAAGTGTTACTAAAATTCAAAACAATAACAATGGAGCAGTGGGAATTCTCATTCTTTGCTACCCAGAATACAAAATGGCATAGCCACTCTGGAAGACAGTCTGGCAGTTTCTGATCAAGATAAACACAATCCTAACATATAATCCAACAATTGTGCTCTCAGATATTCATCCAACTTTTTGAAAATTTAAGTCTACTGAAAAATATGCCTTATAAGTATATAATATATATTTAATATATATTTAAATTTAATATAATAAATATTATATATTATATATAAATATATAACTGTTATTTGTCATCACCAAAAATTGGAAACAATCAAGATATCCTTCAGTAGGTGAGCAAGAAAAGAAACAATGGAAAAGCACTTAATATTAACTATCAAGCTATGCATAAACATAGATAAACCTTAAATGCATACTGCTAAGTGAAAGAAGTTAAAGACTCTATATTGTAAAATTCCACTTGTATTATATCCTGGAAAAGCTAAAACTGTAGTGACAGTAAATAGTTTTTACCAGGGGTTTTCAGAGAGAGGATGTTGAAGAGACAAAAAGGGACTTTTTGGAGTGGCAAAACTATTCCGTATCCACTTAATGATGGATACATGACATTGTGTGAAAACCCATGGAACTTTACTGCAAAAAAAGAAAAAAAAGAAGAGAAGAGACAGGAAAGGGAAAGGAAAGCAAAGCAAAGAAAAAGAAACTTAATTATGCAAAAATTAAACATCATTCAGGAATCGGAGAATCTGGGGATGAAATTCAAAGAGTGACAATACAATCTAATAATATTGCAAGTCTATGAAATAGCCTCACTGAAGGGATGAGGGAAATGTTCTGACCTAAGAAACTTTAGAAATAATTAGGGACTTCAAGACCAAGACAAATGAACTGTATAAAAGCAATGCCCTGCAGTTTGTTAAGTTGTTTCCCCTGCATTATGGTTTAACAAATACTGAAGGTATTAACCATGTATATGATATATGAATTGAAAATTAATTTAGAGGATGGTGGGAGCCAGGTTCCCACTGTAATGGAAGGTTACAGACAAGGGAAAAGGAAAGAATGGTCCACATGCTACTGGTAGAGTTAGAAACATCAGTATAAACTCATATTTAACTGAATGTGGACACAAATGAATACATGTATAAATCCACACACAGGTTAATATATGCACATATTTCTTTGCTCTGTGAGCTGAAAGGTATAGAAGCAATGATACTCAAGTAACACTAAGCATAGCCCTAATGCTCATATCTTGGTTTTGAATACTATTCTCCAATAAAGGAAGCCATGATTATTTGGAGAAATAACTCAGTCTAGAACTGAGATGGAAAAAAAAGAAACACCATAATAATGGGGGTGTGTCCAAGGCGGCAGGAACCAATGAAAGAGTTCTCAGTAGCCAAAGCCAAAACTATCTGAGCAGCAAAATTAATAAAATAATATTAGATTATGACCCAATGTGTAGAATATATATCCATGAGTCAAAACCAAAATAAAAGATTGAATAAACAAGTTGAGTGGGGAGAATAGACTTTGCATAGAATTCCAAATAATTTATGCGTATATTCACCTCTGAAGGAGGTGGACCATTACTTTTTATTCCTTATGTGGGATTGCACACAGTGACTGTCTTTGAAAGATTACAGAAATGAAGAGGAAAGAGCTGGGTAACTTCACATTTGAGAAACATGATACACATTATCTCAGTTAGATAATGAATCTTAACATCAAACAGTGAAAAAGCACAGTATTAGTATGTACTCTTTTGAAAATGGCACTTTACCTCTCTAATCTTTCTCATAAAAACCCATAACCCAGTCTAATTGTAAAAACATCATCAAATCCCAAATGAAGTCATTCTGCAATACCTGACCGGTGCTCCTCAAAACTGCCAATGTCATCAAAAACAAGGAAAGTCTGAAAACTCTAACAGTCTACACGAGATTAAGGAGACATAAGAACTAAAAGTAATGTGACCTCCTGGATGGAGTTCTCATTTAAAATGGTTATTAGGTAAAAATTAAGGAAACCAGAAAAATGTACGGATTTTAGTTATAATAATTTATCAGTATTGGTTCATTAGGTTTAACATATATATTAACATAACATGTTAACAAGAAGGAAGTCTGAGTGTAGGGTTTATCAGAACCTGGTGTTATCCTCTCAATTTCTGTATCATTCTAAAATGTTCTAAAATAACAGTTCATTTTAAAAATGAAGTTTACAATACAGTATGGTCAACTGTAGTAATACTGTTGTATATTAGATTTCCAAGGATTTACTGCAAGTCTTGTGACTTATGAAAATAGTATATCATTACATCAATTAAGATCTTTAGTTCTTTCAGCAATGTTTTATAGTATTCAGAATACAGTTGTTTCCTTATGTTTTGTAGATTTATCTTATTTTCTGATGCTATTTTAAGTGTATTTTGTTTCAATTTCTCATTATTCCTTGCTAGCATACAGAAATACATTTAATTTCTATATATTGAAACCTAAAATTTGCTAATAAGCCTACTGAACAATTTCAGGGTTTGTTGTTGTTTGAAAAACTGCTTTTGTATATAAATGAATATATGTGAGAGAAAAAAAATAAACTATCTTACTTTCCAAACTAAATGACTATTTTTTATTGCCTTACTGCGTTGGACAAAAACTTTAGTATAGTGTTTAAAATAAGTAGTGTAATCAGATATCTTTGTTTCTGTCTTGATCTTAGGGAGAAAGCTTTCAGTTTTTTATTAATAAGTGGGGTGGTAGTTCTAGGATTTTTGCAGATGTTCTTTATCAAAATAGAAAAGTTTCCCTTTTTTCCTCATTTGCTGACAAATTTGTCAGGAATAGATGTTATATTTGAGCAAATGGTTTTTCCATACCACTGAGTCACTCATATGATTTTTCTTTTTGGTATTTTGATACAGTAATTTCCATTGTGTGTGTGTGTGTGTGTGTGTGTGTGTGTGTGTGTATGTGTGAGAGAGAGAGAGAGAGAGAGAGCACTCTGTGTCCAATGTGGGGCTCAAATTCATGACCCCGAGATCAAGAGTCACATGCTCTACTGATTGAGGAAGCCAAGCACCTTGAAATTTACATTGATTTTCCTTTTTTAAAAAAAGATTTTTGACAGAGAGAGACACAGAGAGGGAACACACACAGGAGGAGTGAGAGAGGGAGAAGCAGGCTTCCCGCCAAGCAGGGACCCTAATGTGGGGCTCAGTCCTGGGTCTCTCTGGATCATGACCTGAGCCCAAGGCAGATGCTTAACAACTGAGCCACCCAGGTGCCCCTACATTGGTTTTTCAAGTGTTATATCAAACTTGTTTCCAAGGATAAATCCTATTTGCCACCATGTCTTATTCTTTTGAGGTTTTTTTTCATCTTCTGTTAGATGTATTTGCTAAAATTTTATTAGAATTTTACATCTACGCTCACAGGATTTACTACATGTTTCTTGTAATATCTTTAACAGACTTTGGTACTGTGGGAATGCCAGCCTCCTGGAATAATCTGAAAATTCTCTCTCCTGAGAACAAGTTTGAACAGTATTAGAACCACAAGTTCCATAAATATTTAGGAAACATAGAGTCATAAATCCATGCACTCAAGAAGAACATTTTCAATTATCTTCAGAAGATGAAAACTGCACTTTTCCAAATTCTTGAGTTGTATCTGTTAGTATATGATAACATTTCTCCAGAAATTTTACTTTTATTTAGTGATTATACTTTGTTTTTAATAGCCAATTACATACAAAATGTAAGAAGAGCATCACAGTACTATAGAACTAGATAGATTTAAAAACGTTTTAAAAACCCTCTTAGGTGTTTCTAAAGCAGGGCCCATTCACTGAGTGTAACAGGAAACTCCAAGTCCAGTCAACAGAAAACTCTGAAGCTAATTAATGCCTTATGTATATTTTTTATTCAATTTGCTGAACTTCAAATTTCAACAGGTCAGGGAAAATTTCTTCATAAGTCAATCTTTTCAAGTTACCTGCAAAATGTCTTAAAAGATGCTGTGTTAAATATGTTTTTTGGGGTTTTTTTGGTCAATATGTTTTTGTTAAAAGAGTTAATGGTGCCCTGCTCAAAACACTTGTTAAAGGCTGTGTTCGAGTCATGTGTACATCAGACAGTAGGAGACAGTCCATAGCTCTCTGTTCCCTGTTCTATACACTCAGGGATATGCCTCCTATTCTGATTAGTTCTTCCATGGAGTGTTCCAAACTCTTTACTTCTTCCTGTCTCAGTGTCTTGCACATGCCATCAAATATTCTGTCCATTAAATATCATTTAAAAAAACCCCTCAAACGCACATTATGGTATTAACAGTTGCAACAGGAAGGCTTTTGCAACCCAACAACTGTAATGAAGTCCTAGAAATGAAAGATTTTTGCATCAGAGGTGTACAGATAACAAATATTTTGTGTCTTTCATGTTCTTTTAATCAATAAAATTATGTGATTTGTTTATAAACCAGTTACTTATTTTCCTTTATTCAACAATTGTATGCCACTCAGTACATTCTGCTGAAACAATGTTGACTAAGAAAAAAGAAACTGACTTCCAGGACGCCTGAGCTCGGGTCATGGTCTCAGGGTCTGGGATCAAGCTCCACTTTGGGCTCTCTGCTTAGCAGGGAGCCCGCTTCCCCCTTTCTCTCTGCCTGCTTCTCTGCCTACTTGTGATCTGTGTGTGTGTGTGTGTGTGTGTGTGTGTGTGTGTATGTGTGTTTCAAATAAAGAAATAAAATCTTTAAAAAAAATGTCTTAAAAAATCTAAAAAAAAAAAAAAAGAAAGAAACTGACTTCCTACAGGAGCCAAAAATGAACGTGTAGAGATAGACAATAAATAAGTAAAGATATAGAATGTAATACTCTCATAATGTGGTAAATTTCTAGTAAAGTAAAGTAACAGATATAAGAGAGAAAACTGGAATGTAATAATTAAGATAGACTGGTCAAGGAAGTTAATATCTGAGAGTGTGATGGTTGAGGTTAAACAAGTGAGCTATTCTAATGGCTTCCCGTGAGGTTCCCTTCTTCCTCTGTTATAAATTCTACCCAGTGCATTTCTCCTCCTTCATTAAGTAATTTAAATATATATTTAACTGTACCCTAAACAGGGTACAATATTTTTTTGGGCCACATAAGAGAGATTGGAAATTTAGTCAAATATCACTTTCCTGAAACTTAATGAGATATCAAAACAAATGAACCACAAGTCCTTTGTCTCGTTGTCTCAGTGGATGGTCTTCCCAAGGCTCTATCTCCTCTTGAGAAAGACGGAATATCCTAATGTCAGATACTACTTCTGTCTTTATACATTATTTATTCAAATTATTAATGTCCTTTCTTAGGTAATAGCAGCTGTTCTCAACTTGGGATGCCCCTTAAAATTTTCTAAGGACTTTGTCAAAAAACACAAAGAACTCACCGAGAGATTCTCATCTAGTAGGTTTTCATATAGCCCAAGAAGATACAGTTTCAACAAACTACACAAATAATTCTGATGCAAGGCCTCAGAAAACACACTGATAAAAATGAGATATATACCATTTTTTTCACATGAATATACACCATAATTATGCTTTTGCTATTTTAACTTAGCAGACACCACAATTTTAAAGGACTTTGGTGGAAAGACAATCTAAAGCTTTATGTTTTTATTTTACTACTGTAAACCTTAAGGCCATGTTTCATCTCTAAGAACTTGGGAGAGAACATAAATCTCCAAGTGTACACAGTGAATTTCCTATGTGAGCACCTGAAACCTCTCAGGTGAACATACACACTTCAGGTCTCTACATGTGTGGGCATTAGTCAATATCAGAGTCCTTTCTTAATTCTCTTCTTTAGACTTGGTCTTTTCAAGTAGGCACTGCAACTTTCTATTCATTCACAATGTTTTTCTGACTACTGTGGCCTCATGTAACCTTTCATGCAATCCTATAATTCTAGAGATTAGAAGTATCATATCATATTAGATGGAGTCATAGGGATCATTTAATTCAACCCAAACATATAAGAAAATTAACACTAGGGAGATTAAATAAATTGTCCCATGTATCCCATTTTTTAGAGGCTCATATGGGTTATCTGCTAATCTGTGATACGGTACCTTTTTTATGCTTCTGTAACTTCTTTTGTTTTATGACTTATATCCTAAATGAGTTCATAAGCTACTTCAGACCATGCCCCAAATTTCCACTTGCATAACCTTCAAATTAGCTAGCACATAGTAGTTATTCCAAAACTGTATACAGTGCATTTTTTTTCTTCCCTAATAGGCCTAATATAAATCTACATGCATAAAACAGGAAAATCAATTCTTTGGACAGAGGAGGGAAACAGAGGGAGGGGGGAAGGAACACAAGGAAAGTTATCAGACCAAGCTAGGCAGGTTGCCTTGGTAACACTAGGTTTCAGACCTATACTTTCAGTCAGGTATTTCTCTCACATTCGTGACATATAGCACCATCTAGTGGTTTTATTTCAAATGCAAACAATCCAGACTCCTCAATTTCAAATAAAAAATGACAGTTTTTGCTATTATACGACATTTCAGTTATGGAATAGATATTCTAAAGACTCAGTAACAGAGTCGGAATCTGTTTTGGGTGCAAGTACAAAGTGCATATTTAAGAGATTTGGGATTAAAATGTACTTTCATAATTTGAAATTAAAATATACTTTTCAGTTTAAAATGTACTTTTCATAGTTATTTGTCATAAAGGACTAATTATGTCATTTATTTAAAACTTGGGGAGAATATGATCATTATATATAAAACAATACGTTTACATGTAAAATAAACAAAATTGTAAGTATGTACAGAGTAAGTATACAGAGAGCTCCATTCATAAAAAAAACACCAATTTGGGTCAATTAAGATTAAAGAGAAAGGTAAGAAGAAAAAAAGAAAAGAAAGGCAGAGAAAAACCTTCTATTTTATAGGAAATCTGGCTGATTTGCAAGGGAGACATAAATTGTGTTGTAATTACTTGTTTTTTTTGTTCATGCCGAGAAAACAGCCTGGTTTGCATATCACCTACTCAACCATATGTATAAGTGGAAAAATTATATTCATAGTAAAAAATTATTATATTTTACAGATAAGTTCACAATAAAAACTTGGACAAGATTACTGATTTAGTAAACTGGATTTAAAGATAACCATACCTATTTTGTGAAGCCTGTGTAATTTACATATGTCAATAGAGTAAAACTTCCTTAAAGCAATGGAGAAGTACCTTCAGGTTTTATAGTTTGGATTCTCATATTTTCAGAAATATTTGTGTGATTTTTCCCCCAAACCTGTGAAAAACATCATGTGCCCCTGTGCCCAGGCTAGACAAGTACTAACAAGAGGTAGAATAAAAAAGGTTTACAAAGTTCATTCATACAAATATCAAGATTTCAAGTAAGCCAAAGAGTCTTTGGCAGTTTCTTATGCCATTTTCTCTCCTCAGAGTGTCCATACCAGCATTTCACCTTCCCTGTCCCATATAACTCTCACGCTTTCCCACAGTTAGTTCCAACATTACAAAAAAAAAAAAAAAAAAAAAAAAGCCTTCCATATTTTCCTCATGATCCTATTAGCAACTGGATATACTTCTCAGTCTTAGCTGCACACTGGAATCAACTGGGGTGCTTTGGAAAGCACTGAAGATTTTTATTTAATTGGTCAGTATGAAGCCTGGATATTGGTAGTTTTTTAAAGTTCTCTAGAGATTCCAAATCATAGACAAAATTAATAACAACCGCTCTGTATTATCCCTTCAGTTTAAATTGAAACTATGTGTTTGTGTATATCTGCCTCCACTTGATTGTAAACTCTTTCAAAGAAGAAATGTTACCTTATGTAGTGTTTTTACCTGAACCCTGCCTTTGGAGAACATCTGGTATGTATTAGGCATCCAAAAATAAGGCTAGCATTGAATTGAAACAACATTCCTGAAAGGGCCTAAAGTTTATATAGCAGATAAAGATTCTGGAATCCATGAGTCTTGGAGATGAGGCAGTGATAAAAGGTGCCATTAGGGAAATGTGGAAGAATCCCTAAGGTCCAGGATCCTGGAGGGGATAGTGTGAGCTGAGACAAAGTTCAGAAATACTGGCGAGAACCAAAGACAAAGAAGGCATTTGTAAATGTCAAGTGCACAGGTGACGTTGAGGGGGTGGATGTTAGATGTTTATCTGCCTCTTTGCCTCATCTAGCCTTAATATGCCAAGGGATCCCTGGTGCCTGCCTCTGTACATTTCTTCTGGGTTCTTTCATCACTAAGCCCTATGGGACAGAGAAGAAAATTAAATGGACCAAACTATGGATCAAATAGCCATTCGCTCACCAGCATTTGGAATCCTAAACATGAGGAACAAAATGTTCAGAATGAAGTTTTGTTGTTTGGGGGGGGGGGTTGTTTGTTTATTGTTGAGAGAGAGAGAGCAAGAGAGCACTAGTGAGCATGCAAGCAGAGGGAGCGAGGGAGAGAGAATCTTAAGCAGGCTCCACGCCTAGCACAGAGCCTGACACAGGGCTCAGTTTCATGCCCCTGAGATCATGACCGGGCTGCCTCACTTTACTAAGATACCTGATCACTTGACATTTACATAGACATAACTAAGTTATACTACTCTTGACACTTAATGACATCAAATTAACTTTTTATATATTTTAAGTGAGAGTTTCCTAAACTATATTATGTATGTTTTTCTCTTAGCATATCTTCTTTATCACAAAGGATATTAGTATAAGGCAGAGCTGTTCCTTGATCTCACAGTGTTTACTTACTTGTGGATACCAGCCTTAATGACCTTCATTGATTTCAGCTTCTTATGAACAAAGTGTCAGTTTTATAGTTCTTAGTAAATTACGGCCACATCCACTTGCTAACCCCATAGCCTTAGAAGTACTGACATTAGGAATGGTGCCCAAAGCTCCTGCCATGATTAGCGAGTATACCTTACGGACTGTTCAACAGCTGTTTCCTGAAGTCATTAACTGAAAGTGTAATCAAAAGTAACAAAATAAGTTAACATCACTGATTTTAAGAGTGATGGTGTTCAAAGGGCACTGGCCTCAAGAAACTAATCCTAGCTTTTAAACATTGAGAAGAAAACAGAATGCTAAAGCAAAACACTTTACAATTATGGCCATCTATTTCTTCATCTCCTCAAGAAATGGACTTAGGGGGTTGTGAATTAAGACAAAGGGAAATATGAGAAGCCTTTTGAGAAACTTACAATATACTATGAAACCTCCATTGAAATTTGAGGGACTGAAGACGAGGATCTTTCTTAAAGATGGACATGATGTACTGAGCCTGGTTCTTCAGAGCTTGAAAATGATAAACGGTAACTATGTAGCCATCAGGTCATTTTAGAAAGAACTAACAGAGAGAACTGGTTTTGGTCAGGGGCCAACCAGCCCCAGCATTCTTGATCTATTTGGTAATGACACAGTAACAATGCTACCCTTTTCTGACCTCCTAATATCGGCCAGGTTTTGCTAAACTGTGCATGGCCATCACATAATACCAGTACGATCCCTGAGAGTATAAACACATTATGCTGGCCTTTTTGTTTGTGAGGAGTTTCTTCCTTTTCATAGTAAATAATAACTGAATGACTACTATGTCCTCTTCTAGAAGGTTACAGATTTTGTACTGATTAACATGCCCGACTTCCTTTCCTGTCATTTGTTTTTTAGTAGGGGAGGACAGACAATATAAAGAAGCAAATATGAAAGCCAGGAAATGAAACAGCAAATAAAGACAAGTTGTAGTGGGTTGCACTAAGTTACTCCATGATGCTGGTGTTCAGCATCCCATCTCTTCCACAATGCTGGTGCTCAGCATCCCATCTCATTTGGCTTGCAGAACCTTTAAACCAAGACTACCCCCCTCATGCAAGCACACGCCCTAGGTAACAGTCCAGAGTCACAAGTCAATGTACATTTCTAATATGGGCCTTCCACTCATGGGCCCCTTACATAAGACCCCCACAGAACTTACCAAAACCTGGCTCCTTGTGGTTTGAGTTGATCACTCCAATCTTAGGCCGGGACTCCTAAAACATGGCACCTAGGACCCTAATAAAGGCATGAGCCCCAGGTCTGCCTCTCTTTGCCTACATTCTGCCTCCGCCTCCCCGTGGGGCGCCTAGGGATGTGCAGTGGTGGGGGGTGTATTTCCTTCAGAATGTGCGGGTCATCAACCTCTTTATCTCCGTTTCTCTGGCTGTCTTTTGTTGAACTGCACCTCCACCCGACACCCTGGGGCGCCACTCAAGAAGGTCAACTTAAGTCCTAGCACAAGTACCAGGCAAAGAATCAAAATATGCAATTAACCTAATTGACCAAAGAGTGAGATTTCTTTGAGAAAGTGGCTTTTTAACTGGTGTGTGATTAACTAGCCAAAGTCAGACCTGCAGAGATCAGGAGAAATTGCATTTCACAGGGAGAAATGAGCAAATGAACAGAAATGAGTAAATGAACAGGCTGAGAGGCAGGACTGACAGGCATTTTTGTGAAAGGGAAGGCAGGCCAGCGTGGCTGGAGTGGGCAAAGGGAAGGAAAGGATAGGAAGAGGACAGAACGGTAGGCAGACTAGTCAGGTAGGGCTTAACAATTCTGGGTGAAAGCTTAGATTTCATCTGAATTGTAAAGGTTGAGAGGGATGCTATGGAGCACATATAATACAATGATTTTTTTTTAAATCGCTGCACTGTAGACAATAGACTATTTGAGAGGGAGGGTAGAAATGCGAAAAGCAATTGAGACACCATGGCATTCACCTCAAAGAAATGTGCTCTCAAGTCTTAGATGACAATGGTGGCCATCAAAGTGAGCAGTGAAGATATGCTCTGGATTTAGAGCCGAGAGGAATGTGGATGGATGGCACAGGGAGGGAGGTGCAAGGGAGAATAATTAAGGATGCTGCTAGAAACTGGGGCCTGAGCAACTGGGTAGCTGGGTTTACCTACTGAGTTATGAAGACTAGGAAAAGGATGGGCTTAGGGACTGGAAGTTCATTTTATAGCCGAGACCTGAACTCTTATCTTCTAACAGAGTTCACACCACTGATTAGCAGGTCATTGAAGAGATTATATTCCATATTTAGGTATATTGGGAGAATTTTTGCACACACCAATGTTGTATTTACCTTTTCTTGAACTGTCTGCAGCCAGTTCATCATTCAAATTATTCAAATGATACAAAATACCACTGTAGTGAACTGAATCCTAAAGTGATGGTATTTATTTTGAGGCAGGGCCTTTGGGAGGTAATTAGGTCTTGAGGGTGAAGCCTTCTTGGGTGGGATTAGGGCCCTCATAAAGAAGAGGCCAGAGACCTAGTTAGTTCTCTATCTACCATCTGAGGACATAGCAATTAAGACAGCCATCTGTAAACTGGGAAGAGGGCACTCACCAAGAACCCAACTACTCTGGCCCCCAATCTCAGACCATTAGCTTCCAGAACTGTGAGAAATAAATATTTGTTGCTTAAGCCACCAGTGTCTGATAATGTCTTACAATGCTAAAACAGTTGTAATCTGATTTACAAACCCCCACAAAAATTACAAGAAAAAAAAAAAAACAGAACAAAGAGCTCACTATTCAAGAGGAGTAAACCCAGAAATATAATTAAAAGTTTTCATAGCAAGAAAAGTCCATAAAATGTAGTACTCTTGTAAAAATATGGTAAAATTAAAAAAAAATATTCTCAGGCCACAGCAACATGCCTAACATACAGCGAGCAGTCAATGACACTTATTACACTGAATTGAACAAAATACTTGCATCAGAAAAGATTTAATCACTACCGTCATCATCAAAAATGACATTTATTAAAAATTTAGCACTCTAAGTCACTACTTTTTAAAATGTGTAGCAGAGTCCTTGGCCATCACAGACAGACAAACCAGACAGGGAAGAGAAGGGAAGAAGAATGTTGGGGGGCTGCCCCACATACCCCATCAGGTGGCACATGCTGAATTTCCGCAAGGAGTTCACATTTACAGCAATATCGGAGGCTGAAGATGGAGGTTTGAAAAGAACTGCTTAAAGCTAAAACGAGTTTTATTGTCCCTTAAATATTTATTTCTCCAGGTTTGCCACCCGCTCCTCCCTATCTTATCATAACTTAAGGTGCTAAGGAAAAAAATCGACACTGATACTCTACAGTCACTGTAATTATTGATTAGAATCTACATCTCCTTATCCTTGCATATTTTAGTGGCTTTAGCGGTTCATCCTTCAAAGTTAAGCAAACAGAATGAAATAAAATATATATGGGTGTAGGAGAGAAAGAGAGAATCAGAAATGGTTTAGGAACGTGTTTCCTCTTTTCTAGAGCCCAGTTAGGGACTAAAGAACCTTCTACCAGGGAAAGACATGCCACAGGCTGGTGAAGGTGGGTCCTCTCTGAACATTTCTTCACTTCTCAGGCTGAGGCTTATGGCGACTTTGCTCCAGCCTGGGGCCATGTATGTATCGCCACCTTCTTTATCCCTAGTTAGACTAAATATATTCTCCATCCTCCCTTGGTGATATTAATTTACACCTGAAAAATGGATAAACAACATGATAGTATTTATGGGGAGGTATTTCCTTAAGTCACTGTTTCTAATGTTTGTAGGAAGTATTTGGGGAAAGAAGATACGTGAATACATCAAGTGACACACAGGACTTTAAAAGCAAAGCCAACGGCTGATATCCCAGATCTATAAAGAAATCCTCAAACTCAACACCCAAAAAACAGATAATCATTTCAAGAAATTGGGCAGAAGACATGAACAGACACTTCTCCAAAGAAGACATACAAATGGCTAGCAGATACATGAAAAAATGTGCATCATCATTAGCCATCAGGGAAATTCAAATCAAAACCACATTGAGATACCACCTTATACCAGTTAGAATGGCCAAAATTAACAGGAGAGAAAACAAGTGTTAGAGAGGATGTGGAGAAAGAGGAACCCTCTTACACTGTTAGTGGGAATGCAAGTTGGTGTAGCCACTTTGGAAAACAGTGTAGAGAGTCCTCAAAAAATTAAAAATAGAGCTACCCTATGACCTTGCAATTGCACTACTGGGTATTTACCCCAAAGATACAGATATATTGAAAAGAAGGATCATATGTACCCCAATGTTCACAGCCGCGATGTCCACAATCATCAAACTGTGGAAAGAACCAAGATACTCTTCAACAGATGAATGGCTAAAGAAGATATGGTCCATATATGCAATGGAGTATTACTCAGCCATCTGAAAGGATGAATACCCTACTTTTGTATCAACATGGATAGGATTGGGGGAGATCATGCTGAGTGAAATAAGTCAAGCAGAGAAAGTCAAGTATCATATGGCTTCACTTACTTGTGGAGCATAAGAAATAACGTGGAAGACATTAGGAGAAAGAAAGGAAAGTGAATTGGGGGAAATCAGAGGGGGAGATAAACCATGAGAGACTGTGGACTTTGAGAAACAAACTGAGGGTTTTGGAGGAGAAGGGTGGGGGATGGGTGAGCCTACTTGGTATTAAAGAGGGCACGTATTGACTGGAGCACTGGGTGTGGTTATAAACAATGAATCTTCTTGGAACACTGAAAAAATAAAATTAATTTAAAAAATTAAAAGCAAAGCCAATTGTGGGATATCCATTTGAAATTTATTTTCTGGGTGAAATAATATGAACTATATCTAACCATTACAAAAAAATATTTTTCTATTACCCAGGTAGTCAAGGAATGCTGTCCCAGTTTCTTAAATGATAAGGGTCACTGATTTCACTGCTTTTATCACCTACCCTACAGAATAGAAAAATTCCATTTGATAAGACAAGATTCTTAGGTAGAAATGTAATGGGAAAATTACTCTACCAAAAGCCATATTAAAAGTTATGACCCAGTTATGTCCAGGTAAATGATCTTAATCTTACATTATAATTTTATATTCCTTATGCTAAAGTTGCTGATTTAGCTTTCAAGATAAATCTTGAAAAGTGATACAGAAATAAGTGTAATTAAGCAAATAAAAAAAGAAACTACAGTATGTATTACCTACAAAAAAGATCTATTTTATTGTGGCATGGTATAAACGTGTATTTATTCTAAAAAAGAAAAATGCCCAATAACACAGAAGTATATGAGTAGTTATTATTATAAAAACATTACATGTTGTACATGATTGTAATGACATCACTGTACATTCTCCTAGTTCTGATTTTCAGGATGCATTCTGAACTACCACGTTCTTACTCTATCCACATGAAATTTCATGCAATCCAATTAATTTACTGACTATTTACTATAAGTTGGGACTAAGAACAAATGGATGATTTTTTTTAAGTCTACATAATTAAAGAGCTCATTAATTATACTGTTTTCCCAAGGCTCAATTAAGATGTTAATCCAGAAATCATTACCACATGTTTTGGAAATGCGTGGTGTTGGGCAAGAAAGACTCAGAGGCCTGGGTCTGCAGAAATGCCATCTCTACCGAAGAGGGATTTAGGAATTCAAACTTTGATATTCTTAGGGAGAATTCTTATTCCTCTGTGGAAAGCAAAAAAGCCTGACCATCCTAAGTGAAATTCTTATAAATGTGGAAATTTTATGGAGGCATACAAGCATATTTTTCTATTTGCTAAATGAAAAATTTGAAAATCCCTGGTGTTCTGTGTTGATGAGGGGAAAATTCAGGGGAACATGACATCTCTATCCAGAGATTTCCTTACCTCAATTTACTCTCTTCAGAATGGCAGTATTATTACTAGAGTAGAAGTGAACCTACTTGCTATCCCCACATAGATCAGTCATAGTCTAGTAAAGGGCACTGAAGCATATAAACTGGTTATCAATAGAATTCACCATCCTCTGTCAAAATACTATACAAATTTCAAAACATATAGTAAGAATTTATAGATTTTATCCTTTAAATAACCCATATTTTAAAGTTTTAATATTTACTTCATTTCACCTTCTTTATCTATATAACAACTTGTACAAAAAGCATTCCAACCTGGAATGGAAAAACATCCTTATTTACCTTCCTGTAAAGGCCAGACAATAAGACAGAAGACCAGAGTACTAGATCCCTCAAAATAGGAAAACGACTATATTTATAATATTAACCAGTATACTTCTATTTATTATCTGTCTGCCCCACAAATTGTAACTAAAAGCTATCATAAATTACATCACAGATCAGCTGCTGTTTCAATACTTGGGTTTTCAGTGATTTATTTAGCATAAACAATGGTTATTCTCTTTGTTAGATTACACTGGCATGTGGAGTTAACATATTTTGTGCAAGATAGTTATAGATAGCATTTGAATTTTGTTTTCCAGGTACGTCTGTAAAATAACCCACTCTGTATCCAGCTTTATATGATGCCATGGCTGTTTACTGAACACTGGCAAAGCTCAGCAATCTCAGGCTTTTACTTCTTCCTGATCCACCATGCACTTGTCTGCTCAGATACCTAACTCTGGTTGTTTTGCTCCTGTGATACTCTTGGTTTCTTCCCGATTGCTTTTATGGATTGCATTTCCTGCATCTCTAAACATCAATGTGCTGTGGGGCTTTGTTCTTGGGTATGTTCTCTATCTAAATGTATGCCCTAGGTGGTCACCCTGGTTGTTGGGTTTCAAGTAGTCTCTGGTTTTTTTTTAAGATTTTATTTATTTGACAGAGAGAAACATAGCCAGAGAAGGAACACAAGCAGGCGAAGTGAGAGAGGGAGAAGCAGGCTTCCTGCCGAGCAGGGAGCTCGATGTGGGACTCGATCCCAGGTCTCCGGGACCATGACCTGAGCCAAAGGCAGTCGCCTAACCAACTGAGCCACTCAGGCGCCCCTCTCTGTATTTTTTTAAATTAACATATAATGTATTATTTGTTTCAGGGATACAGGTCTGTGAATCATCAGTCTTACCTAATTCATAGCACTCAACAGAGCACATACCCTCCCCAATGTCCACCACCCAGCCACCGCTTCCCTCCCACACCCCTTCCCTCCAGCAACCCTCAGTTTGTTTCCTGAGATTAAGAGTCTCCTGAGGTTTGTCTCCTTCCCCATTGTGTTTCATGTTTTTCCTCCCTTCCCCTGCCCTGCCTCTCAAATACTTCACATCAGAGAGATCATGTGATAGTCTTTCTCTGACTTATTTCGCTTAGCATAATACCCTCTAGTTCCATCCATACCATTGCAAATATCAAGATTTCAGTTTTTGATGGCTGCATAATATTCCATCGTGTGTGTGTGTGTGTGTGTGTGTGTGTGTGTGTGTACACCTTATCTTCTTTATCCATTCATCTGCTGGACATCTAGCTTTTTTCCCATAGTTTGGCTATTGTGGACATTGCTGCTCTCAGCATTCGGGAGCACATGCCCCTTCGGATCACTACATTTGTATCTTTAGAGTAGATACCCAGTGCCTCCATACTGTTTTCCAGAGTGGCTGCAGCAGCTTGCATCCCCACCAACAATGTAGGAGGGTTCCCCTTTCTCCTCATCCTCGCCAACATCTATCGTTTCCTGACTTGTTAGTTTTAGCCATTCTGACTGATGTGAGGTAGTATGTACTTGAGGACTCCAAATTTATATCCTGGACTGACCTCTTCCCTGAACTGCAGCCCTGTATAACCATCAGCCCTAGCTGTTATCTCCACGTGTATGACCAACAGGCCCCTCAAGCTTGTCATGTTCGAAATGAAAACAGTTTAGCCCACATTCCTTTCTCCCAACCTCAAAGTCTCCTCTGTCTTCCTTACTTCAGTAAATAACAACTCCAATCTTTCAGAATAAAAAGTTTTGAGTCATTTTTTTCCTTCTCTTGCATTCACATCTTATTTAACAACAAATCATGTATTTAAAAAATATAACTGAAGCCCGCCATTATCCCCTATTTCCACTGCAACTGCTCTAGACCAAGACAACATTCCCTTTAGCTTAGACTATTTTAAAAGCCTTGGAACAATATCCCTATTTCCACTCTTGCTTTTCTCAGCCAACTCTCCACGTGGAAATCAGAGCAATTCTTTTTAAACTGACAGAGTTTCATTCTCCACAGTGAACAGCCACTGGCAGTGGCTTCCCACTTAACCCACAGTAAATCCTAAGCCCTCACAATGAGTTACAAGGCTTTCCATGATCTGGTCCTTGGCTACTTTTCCAATCTCCTTTCCTGCTAGGTATCCTCTCTTACCCTACTCTAGTCACACTGGTCTCCCCCACAACCCCTCAATTTTGCTGCACAAGCCTCTGTCTCAGTCCTTGCCCTTGTTCTGACCGCCTAAAGTGAGCTTTCCAAAATAGCTATATGGATTCCTCCTTCACTTCTTTCAGGTTCCCATTCAAACATCAAGCTACTGGATAATTTTTCCCTGACCATGCTATATACACACTACTCTGCTCCATTTTTCTTTACCTGACAGAGATTCATTGATTATTTGCTGTCTCACCTCTTCCACTAGAATTGAGGTCTTAGAAGACCTTGGGCCTTATTATTTCTGGTTTGTTCCTACATATATACTGCTTCTAAAATAGTGCCTGCGATGTAGTAGGTGTTCAAGAAATATTTACTGAATGAATAAAAACCCCAATATTTACAGAGGCAATCTCTTAATTTCATGCATAATAACTCCCTGGAAGAGATGCAGAGTTAGCATGAAATACACATATATACGGAGGATAGATAGGTAGATAAATTCCAATCCCAAGGAGAAAAAAAATGTTCTTAAAAAAATCCCTAATTACAAGATTTTTTTAGACACTGTTTTGAAAAACGTATTTCTAGCATTCATATACATGCTTCATTTTATTTAATCTTTTTTCTGCAAATTTAATAAGGCACATTTATGTTAGGGTAATATTAAAAGTCATTATTTAAAGTAGTTGTAGTAATTTCTTTTTTCTCATATGCATTACTCCTCTGAGAATCCTCCCTTTTAATCTTTTCATTTTACATTCTTTTTACAACATATGGGATGAAGGCAGTAATATTCCCCTCAGGACGCCAGCAATGCTGTGAAGACAGAGCCAGTGGCTCTAGTGAAGCAGCACTGTTGGCCAGAAGGCGATTCTAATGGAATGGATTTCACTGGCTGATGGACAGAAGACCAAGTCTGGTCTACAAAGGAAGGCTGGAGAATCAGTAAAGATGTGAGTGTAAACTCTATGAAATTCCATCTCAAAGAAGGTGCAAAACTGGGGGAAATGTACCTCTCATCATGATATATAGGTAACTGTGGCCCAGGCATCCCCAAGTTCTCAGCCAGCAGTTTTTAAACCCTAACATTTATTGAGTCCCCTGGAGGTTCTTATTAAAAATGCAGACCCCTAAGCCCCAACTGAGTTAATCTGACTTAGCAGTACAAAAATAGTCCAAAAAATAGTCTTTTAAACAGACATCTCAGGTGATTCTGGTGTGACCAGTCTGAGAACCACACTGAGAAATGCTTGTCTTTGTGAAATAAAGGATCATGGTGCTATATATTCATAGGACTATCAGCCGGTCTTCTCTTTCATAAATGTATACATATTCTCCGTGCATTATTTCCCCACCTTTTTGTAAAGTCAAGCGTATTAAGATGATGGGAAGGCTTTAACTTCTGTTCCAAAATCTGAGTGAGGAGCTTCACGTCCTCATTTTTGCTTCCCTCATCTTCCTGAAATGAGGCCTATGATTAACTTTTTGCTGTCATACCTATTTTTGGTGAGTGCAGATAATAAGAATTCATCTAGCACCAACTTTTAAGTCCCAGGCTATTCAGTATCAACATATAACTGCAACTTCAATTACTCTGTCAGAAAATACTGCTCTATCCCCAGGAAAACACCATAATGGAGGTTTCAGAGGATAAGTTTCCTTCAAGGTTGAGAAAGCTACGGCATTTAAAGTATGGACAGTTCTCTTGGCAAAACCCAGAAAACTATTTCAAGGTCAATGTTAAGCATAGATTCTACATAGCTAGGAGTTTTGATATAATTAGCCGCCATGCTATATAAGCTACATTAGAATCAAAATTATTTTTCAAGGTAGGAGAAAAGATCAAATTAAATTCTGCTCATGGGACTTCTGTGTGCATGCTAAATCTTTACCATTTATTTTGTATTCACTTTTTAAAACTATTCCTTCATTTAGAGTATGATCTATACAGAAAAAAATTAAAAAATAATTGCATACAGAATACTTGAAACAGAGTATTAAAATTTGATTTTGATAACATACAACATAACAACATTCTAAGAGATGATGCTTCTAACATAGACTAAAAATAAACTACTAGATCTCTTTTGGTTGTGTTCATAACTAAGTGAATTGAGAGACCTGTAGTGATTTTTTTTATGATCTTGTTTTATGTATATAAATATTTTGTGTGTCCTCAGTTCATAGAGACAATGGACAAATGTTAATTTTAAAAGAAGTAAAAAACAATCCCATTAAGAAAATGTACAAATAAAGGAATATTAAGGTAAATAGAGCAGAGAGTTATGTGATGTTATGTTTATTAGAGTGGAAATTTCAAATATAAAATAAGATGCCTGACTTGAAGTGGCTTAAAGAAAATTTCACTTTTCATTGTGAGTTCAGTTAGGACTGAACTATATTACACTGTTCACCTCGTCCGTCAGATGTTACAGGCTCACTCCTCTTACAGGAAAAGATGTCTGCTACATAGCTCTAGGGTTCTGTCTTACTTAGGCATAATAACCACAACAGAAGAGGGATGCTATGTTCACAAGTATCAAAAATAGGACTTCGTCAGAGAAAAACAGTTATCATATGATTTCACTCACATGTGGAATTTAAGAAACAAAACAGAGGATCATAGAGGAAGGCAGAGAAAAATAAAACAAGACATTATCACAGAGGGGGACAGAACACAGCAGACCATAGGAAATAAATTGAGGGTTGCTGGAGGGGAGGGGATCAGGGGACAGGATAACAGGGTGATGAGCATTAAGGAGGGCACGTGATATTATGTGCACAGGGTCTAATATAATGGATCTCTGAACTCTGCCTCTGAAACTAAAAATACACTATATCTATATCTTAATTGAATTTAAATTTAAAAAAAAAATAAGTCTTTGGGGGAAAGCTGGCTCAAAGTAGGTCAGAAGCCCTCTCTAAAACAATCACTCCACCTAGGACATGTACCAGTTGGCTAGGTTCTTGGGTCAGTAGGTTGTTGCTGGATATAGTCAACTCTACCAGGGACACTGGGCTCAGAGTAGGAAAGGTGGTCCCTTAAAAATAAAGACAGGATTTCTTTGTGTGGCATGAGGAAACAGCTGCTGTACATTCCATTCTGGGGTTATTAGGGATAAAGTGACTTCACAGGGAATGTGTGTGCAAGTGCAGGATAAGCTTTATTGTCTATGGGTAGAGATAACAGTGTAGTTCACAATGTTCCATTTTGATCAGGGTGGAAAATGCCAATTTGGAATGCCTTTAGCAGTGTTGGGTGCTGGGAGCCACCCGGTCCCTCAAGCTGAGGGAGTCACTGTGGGAAAGATGGCAGTCTGAGCACAGCTCCTGCGTCATGGGAAAACTCCCTGAGTTTTCACAAGGAGTCTTGCCTCTCCAGCCTTCAGAAGACCTCCCATTCCTGCAACAGAATGGGAGCCACCTGCGACCACACCATGGGACCAAGCTCACACCTTCTCCCTGCCTTGCTGTCCTCTTTCCCTGTCTGGTATGGGTGTGGGGATAAAGAGGCAGAAGACAGACCTCCAGAGGACAAGGCGGATCCTACCTACCCAAAAACACCCCATGGATCCACAGGTGTGGATCCCCACCATGCCGATCTCCTCGGGGACTTTGGGAAATAGCAGGCCCTGCGTGGGTTTTGTTGGCCTAGTGACAGGGTACTTCCTCTAATCAGCATCATCATTGAAAGGTCACAACTTGAGGCGCCTGGGTGGCTCAGAGGGTTAAGCCTCTGTCTTCGGCTCAGGTCATGATCTCAGGGTCCTGGGATGGAGTCCCACATTGGCTCTCTGCTCAGCGGGGAGCCTGCTTCCGCCTCTTTCTCTGTCTGCTTCTCTGCCTACTTGTGATCTCTCTCTCTGCCAAATAAATAAATAAAATCTTTAACAACAACAACAAAAAAAAGGTCACAACTCAGGTTGAAAAACCCTACATTCCCATCCAGACAGAAACCTGGATCTTAAGAAACTCAAGTCAAAGGCAGCACCTTTCTGAGTAAACTGCTTTGCAACTGAGCTCACGTGCTATGGTTGAGATCCGACGTTTTCTAGTGAAATTGGAAGCAACAGCTCTGAATCCTGCCGGGAGCCACCCGGTCTTATACGATGATGGAGTCACGGTGGGGAAGATAGAGGAAGCACGTCTCCTGCCTCACGGGAAAACTCACTGACTTCCATAAGTCTCAGAAGGTAGCCATAGAAGCATAGCTCCTGCCTCCAGAAAATAACCCCACTAGGCCCAACTGGTCACAGCAAGGGAAGGGCAGTCTGAACCTCACTCCTGTCGATGGTGTGAAACTGGCATCTCCTCGTTCTACTGATTGGTCTTTATCCTAAAAGTAAAGCACTATATTCTTGACAGGGCCCCAGTCTTTAGATCTATTCAAGAGAGTGTACTTTTGCACTTTCTCTTTAAATCTCCTGCGGATCTGTGGGGAGATTGTCAAGGCTTTTGAATGGTCAAATGAATGGTTAAATATAAAAATAATAAGGTATTAGTAAGAGCATTGCCCTGCATACAGAGGATCTATAAAGTCCTCCATGATGCTTATGCACCCAGTCACTAAAAAGAGGCTTGTATAAGCACTTTTACTTTTGCAAAATAAATTACACTTCTCTTTAGGGTGATTAATTTGCCAGACAGACTGACTCTTGGCCGGAGTATTAATAACTTAGCTTCAATTATAACTTTGCATGTAACTAACTCACCCAAGCCTTTTAATTACTTTGTTATTTCCTTTCTTTTCTGTAAGACCTGCTTAGAAAACACCACATGATTAATCTACCCTTTATTGCCTGGAAACAAGATGTAAGAAATTATAAAAAACTTTACTGATCAAACGTAACCCCATTTTGGTTGAGGGATTTGATGTAAATTATAGACACATATACCTGCAAAAATATTTTTCACTGATCAACACATTGCATTTTCTAAAATCATCTACTATAAAAATTTTTCCTTTTAATCTATAACTTGTTGCCTATAAATAAAGACACTGAAAGCTGGCAAGACAGAGATGCCTGGCAGGTGATTGAAAGGAATGTTCGGGGCTCTCTCCTTATTCGTTCACCAACACTGTCCTTCCTTCAGGGTCTCCTGGTTCAACTGGACCTGGACTCTGGCATTTGGTGTTATGTCTGGAAAGACAGTCTAATTTTTACCACACACATCAGCTTATTAATAAAGCCAAATGGTGGAGGATAGGTGGAAGAAGTGGGGGGCAGGAGGATGGAGAATGGGGGAAGAGAGGGAAAAGAGAGAGAGAGAGACCTCCTCTATGCTCACCATTTTCATTGTTTGTTTGTTTGTTTGTTTTTGGTCATGCACAATGCACTTAAAAAGATTATAAGACAGAATGAAATCATCAAGTAACTCATAGCAAGTCTGCCAACATATTCTAAAAGTTGTTCTCAATGCTCCTATAAGATCTGATTTCTTAAAACCCTTTACCCACTCTAAAAGGAGAGTTAATTATCATCCAGAGCCACTAAAGTAGATCATTCTGTATACAGAAAGACTGTTTTTTATTTTCTTAGTTATTTACAGTTGCCTGTTATTTTAGTGGTTGTTGTTGTTGTTGTTGTTGTTGTTGTATTCCAACTCCAAATTTTTGTCAACACTGAATAGCTAGGAATCAAAGAATTAAGTTTGGAGAACATTCTGGGGTTCCAAAACATCATTTATTGACTCAGTAAGCTTAATTTATTCCTTTACAAAATCAATTTTTAATTTACACAATTCAATCAAAAGTGATATTGGGGCAGGTATAGAAATTAAACCAGCATTTTCTAACAGGGATAAAGAAATGTAGTCCAAAAATCTACATTTGCTGAAGATAAAATGAGATGCATCTAATACTTTTATGTACAACTGAATTGCACGTATTAAAAATCTGGAAGAGATTAAAAGATCACCTCAAAATTACAATGGTGACCAAACTTATTCATCTTTCTACTTTGTAATAGATCACGGACTATTCTTCAATACATAATAATCATTTTGAACATGATGGTCAGAGATTGGTGATTGTAACTTGTTTAAAAATAAGAAGAAAAAGGTGGACAAATCATCTAGCTTTACCTCTTTTTTATAGATGAGTCAGTGAAAGTACACGGCAACTGACTGATAAGTCCATGGTCATGGATTAGAGATTAGAACAAAACTGTAGCTAGGACAGAGTTAAATGGCCTTTTCCTCTTTTTAATAATTTGTGGTAGGATAAAGCCCTATGCCTATCAATCACTGTATCTTTTGTTATATTTTGTACCATCTCCAAATGTGGCCCAAAATATAGTGATATGCAAAACTTAGAACCCTAAGTAGGTCACAAACACAGAGACAGATGTTTAAAGTGATAACTAAAAAGGTCAGGCAGATAGTATCCTTCTAGGCTTCTGTTTACTGTGCAAACTCTGCCATTTGTTCTGTGCTTTTTTAATTATAATTAAGTGGAAAAGTAGTATGCCAATAGCTTTAATTTTAATATTGAATATGTCTCAATTTTGGAGTAATTTAAAAATAATAGAAATTGTGCTTAATATAATAATGTTAGGTTGCCTAAGAGCACAAATATACTGTCAATTTTTTTAGTCTGTTTCAAGAGCTAGAAACTAATCAAGTCTTACTGATTGTGTGATTAATTATTACATGGTCAATATTGCAGGTGATTCTGAGGGAGTCCAGAAAAGGGCAGGTATGGTTTCACAAAGATTTAAGTAGATCGGTTTGACAAATGAGACAGAGAAGCCATCTGAAAAGAAGACAAAACCACCCACAATAAAAGGCTACACTGTGCTCTTCTAATATACCCACATAGGCATTTTGAGAGAATAAAAAGACAATTCTTAGAAATTTTACTTATTCAAATCTTTACATCCATTCTACCCTGATCCTTTTTCTGATCCTTTTTAAGGCAGTGTTTTTCAAAATATTGTCTACTGTCTCCTAGGAATCTCTGGTACATTTTCAGAGATTACAGAGTTCAAAATAATTTTCTTATTAATTCAATGATGTTATGTGCTTTTTCCACCATTTAGTGTTTGTAATGAATGGTGCAAAAGCAGTGGTAGGCAAAATGCTGCTGCTTATAAACAAAGAAGTTGGTCACATCCAAGTATATTAACCATCATTTTATTTGTCACTTTCTTTCATTCACACAAAAAAGAAAAAGCCAGTTTCACTTAAGAATGTCCTGATAAAACAGTAAAGTTTAATTAAAACTTAACATTGAGTACTTCTCTTTTCAGTACTCTGTGTGAAAGATGGGAAGCACATAAAAACATTTGTGTTGTATACGGCAGCACAATGGTCATCTAGAAGTCAGCCTCTCTGATTGAGTTTTGAGTCACTTTCCATAGAACAAGATGTCTCTTTGATAGGACGACTGATAGAAAACAACATTTATTCAGACATGAGTATTTGTCAACCATTTTCTCAAAAATACACAATGTGAGCACATTGTACGTGATACAAGGATGCCAAATGACAACGTATACTGTCAACGAGAACACTTGAGCTTTCTTTCAACTGAAAATCACAACTTTGGAAAACTAGTACTTATCTCTATCAGCTTGACTGTTTTTAGATTCTTAAAGGATATTCTGATGAGACAGGGGTAATAACAGTATGATTTCTTAAAATATCATATAATAAAATGTCAGTATTTGAAAGTTACGAATAATAGGAACCAGTATTTTCCAACCAACTTCTTTTGTTATAAGATCATTTACAGGGAGTAGATACATTCAAAGCGCAAGACAACCAAGAGATTTTAATGTAACAACATCTGTAAATTTATTGATATAGTTTCCAATTTTACACTGGAGCTGAAGTTTAATAAAATACCCCTACTTAAGTTTTACTGGAATATTAAAGAAGAATACCCAAAGTTATCTGAAAAGGTTACAGAAGCATTCCTTCCTTTTCCAAGTCATGTCTATGTAAGACCATATTTTTTTCAGATATAACAATTAAAACAAGATTGTTCTGAATTCAGAAACAGATATGAGGATCCAGTTGTCTTATTAAGCTGGACACTGAAGAGATTTACAAAACTATAAAATAATACCACTCCTTTCACAGATTTTTAATTTGGAAATTTTATTTTTTAATGTTTTATGTTTTCATAAAAACATTTCTGTAATGGTTTTGTAATCAGTAATTAAAATTAACAATTTCAAAATCTGTGTTGATTTCTACCATGGCAAATTTGAAGGAAAAAAGGCAAAAATTCTTTGCAGTCACAATAATATTTAAGAGTGTAAGGAGGCCCCAAACCAAACAGCTTCAGAGGAGTTGCTCTAAGTCTCTCCTGTCCTCCTACACCAATAGGTGGCTGTTGAACTCCTCAAGCAGTCTCCCTAAATCTAACTCATGCAGCCAAAGAGCAGATTGGCATTTCTAATGCACACATCTGATACAACTCTCACCAGTAAGCAAACTTTCAATAATGGCTCTGGATCCCTGTAAGGAAAAATTCCAACTCTGTGACAAGGTTTAAAAGACCATCTCAATCTAGTGCCTGACTACCTCTAAAATTCAGAGCAACTCCCCTCCTCCCAAAGCTACACACAAGGGTCTGCCAAGTACTTGTATGCCTCTCCTTCTTGCGCTTATGGCCATTTGCCTGAAATAGCCCCACACATCTCAGCACAGGGCAACCATCTTTTCCAGGACATCTTTCTTCCTGTTCTTGAGGCTCAGGGAGAAAACAGACCCTTCCTTCCTCTGTGCCTTTTTTGCTTCTCTGTATGTTTCTATCATATTCCTAAGCCTGTACTTACTACACATGAACACACAGATAACTGAGTTCCCCTTAAGTTGGGAGGAAGAGAACTTTGCCATCAGTATTATCATAAGTGGAGTGTGCTTTTCAGTGGTTGCTATTCTTGTGTAGCGCAGTATGTAGTTACTTAGATGTTATCCTTAAGCCACAAAACTGCCCTGTTTTTGTCACACTCCTCTATAAACCACAGTTCTGCTTTGTCATTGGTTTCCTATTATATTATAATGATCAGCATATCTTTTTAAAAAAATATTTTATTTATTTGTTTGACAGCTAGAGAGGGAATACAAGCAGGGGGAGTGAGACAGGGAGAAGTAGGCTTCCCGCTGAACAGGGAGCCTGATGTGGGGCTTGATCTTGGGTCTCGGGGTTCGTGACCTGAGCCCAAGGCAGATGCTTAATGACTGAGCCACCCAGGCACCTCTGTTCTGCATATCTTGATAGATGAACACTTCTCAGGCTTTTCTATGCCTCTAGTCAAATTCCAGTGTGCTGACATAATGGTTCCTGCCCACTTGGTATAAACTGATAGTTGCTTTCAGAGAATTTTTACTGAGGGAGTATTTATCACTTGGTCATCGCTGAAAGTCTTACCCTATGATACTTATTTAAAAATGATAGATTACTTGTGTTTTTTTTAATATTCAAGAAATACTCAAGTGTATTTAGGTCATTGCTATATTAATTGCATCAGTGTATATAATCATTTAATGGTGCTTTTATGTGTTTAGTGAAGATCCTGATAAGGCAGGTTTAGGTGCTCTCTGAACACCTTGAATTGTGAGGCAGGCACCTGGCATGTCTCCTTTAGAGAGCACTGTAGAAGGTTTCCTATCCTGCAGAGTGTAATTAAGGTGCCTTAGATTATTATTTGAGTATGTGTATACATTAGGTCAGAGACAAACTCAAGGGTGGTCAAAAATACAACTAATCAAGAGACTGAAAGGGGGAGTTTGAAAGAAAATTTGGCTGAGCTATTATTAAGAAATGAGTAGAGGTAATCATGATTTCCTTCAACAAGTAAGGGTTTTTAGAAATTAAAATTTCTCAGGGTGCCTGAGTGGCTCAGTTGGTTGAACAACTGCCTTCGGCTCAGGTCATGATCCTGGAGACCTGGGATCGAGCCCCGCATTGGGCTCCCTACTCTGCGGGAGGCCTGTTTCTCCCTCTCTCAGTCCCTCTGCTTGTGTTCCCTCTCTAGCTGTGTTTCTCTCTATCAAATAAATAAAATCTTAAAAAAAAATTAAAATTTCTCTTGAGATATGATGTGAAAAATACAGTTCGACAGCCCAGACTATATTATGGTGCACCTGGCATCAGTCCACCCTTGAGATATTGAAACTCACACATTACATACTTGCAGATCTTCAGCATAGGATGCTTTAATGAGAATAAAAATCTCACTGCTATTGAAAAGTCTATTGAGAATGAGAGAAAAGTTTTAGATCCAGATTTCTAATAGAATGACCAATGGCTGCTCCCGGCAAATGTCACATAAAGTCCTGATAGGACACAAAGACTCCCGTACAAAGTCTTTCAAAGTCAGGAAGGAGGTGGGCTGCCTAGGACTGCAGGACTTAAGGGAAGACTTGGCGGCACTGAATTCCTTTACTCCTTACTGCTTCCCATTTGCACCAGCCAGAGCACATGCACAACATCCAAACCTCCAGAACCAGAAGGTGCAGAAAAAAAAACCCTCAGGAAAAGCCTGTTCCCTCAAGCCAAAAAACCAAAACCAAACAGCCTTTTCGACAATACCTACCCTATTCCAACAGTCTGTCTCTGATTAAAGAAAATCTTCAAGATCTAAGACTAGGTATAAAAGCATAGTCTACTAATGAAAAAAAAACAACAACAATACAATAGACTTATAGAAGTTAAAATGTTGGCTTTTCAAAGAACTCTGTGAAGAAGATGAAAAGACAGCTTACAAACAGGTGGGAAAAGTTTATAAACCACAATTCCTATAAAGAACTTTCAAAACTCACATATTAAAAATAATAAATTCAATTAGAAAAGGAGCAAAAGATGTGAACAGATGTTTCACCAAAAAGGACATACAGATGAACAATAAGCATGTGGAAAGGTGTCCCATATCACTAGGCATTAGGGAAATGCAAATTAAAGCTTCTTTGTTAACCTGTGTGTTCAAATCTTTTGCCCAATTTTGACGTGGGGTTCTGTTTATTATTGCATTATGAGAGTTTCTGGAGAGATTGAGTTTGTTTACTTTTCTATTCTGAAAGCAAGTCCTTGACTAGACACGTGTTTTGCAACTCTTTTCTCTCACTGGCCCTTACTTGTCTGTACAGTGTCTTTTGAAAAACAGAAGTTTTTCATTTTGTCAGAGTTCATTTTATCAAGTCTTCCTTTATGAATTCTGGTTTTTGGAGTTATATTTGGGGAATTGTGACAATGTCACAAGGAATTGTGACAATGTCACAGGATTTGTTTCTATATTTTGTTGGAGGTTTTAGTAAGTTTAAGTTTTGTAATAAGTTTTTTATAGGATGTAAATCAAAGACAACCACTTTGCTTAATTCAGCATGTGTGGAAGAATAATTTAGAGAGGTTTTATTTTAAAACATTGAACTCTCTTCCCAGAGCAAAACCATTTCTCTTTGAATCTTGATAAGTATGTAAAATAACATAAACCCATGAATGCAATAAATATCCTTTCCTCTATAGTAAGAAAAAATACTTTTTTTGTACTGAATCGCTAAGTCCTTCATGATCTCTAATGAACATTTCCACTACTTATTGGCTAGCATCATTAGATTTTCTAAAGATAAATCAGATCAGGACTTCTCTGCTCAACATTTGGAAGACTTTTATGTCAAGGTACCGATATTTACCAAACTAAAACACAATGAGTATTTAAGACAGATGTAACTGTGATATCACACTTATTTCATGATGTATGCACATTGTGTTGCCCTATGTTAATAGTTTTCTTACTTTCCTTACTGCAATGCAGCTGAATCAGAACTGCATTTCTGGTCTCTCCCACCATAACTTTTTCTACCATATCACAGAGCCCTGAGGCAGATTTGGGGTTTTCCTCTAGAAAGGACTTTTCTATGATACAGATTTTAGACAAATAAACTCAAGGAATTAAAGCATGTTCAAATGTCCAAGGCTATCTGGTAGCAAGAAGTAAACAGATTAAAGAGGATATTGTAAAGACTGCCTTTATTCCAATTCACATTTCTGAGGCATGTGTTTTTATTGTTTTATTTTTAAGATTTTATTTATTCATTTGACAGAGAGAGAGAGACCACAAGTAGGCAGAGAGGCAGGCAGAGAGAAAGGAGGAAGCAGGCTCCCCACTGAGCAAAGAGCCTGATGCGGGCCTTGATGCCAGGACCCTGAGATCATGACCTGAACCAAAGGCAGAGGCTTTAACCCACTGAGCCACCCAGGCACCCTGAGGCATGTGTTTTCTTGATGAAGCTGATGGCTTAATGCAAAAAGCCGCCCCCCTCAGCCCAGCTGAACTCTCTGCAGTACAGCCTTTGCTATTTCTTTTTTTTTTTTTTAAATCTTTG